>OU896721.1:14770271-14791796 GCA_918026855.4 Phaedon cochleariae | reverse complement strand
GCACCCAAACCAAATGCATCAAATGTTGAAGAGATTGCATGTGAAGAATCGATTAGACAACTGGATGAGGATGCGTGCTGTGCCAATGCATAGTAAGTATACTAAAAAAAAAAAAACTCTTTGTGTTTCAATCATTTCATTGGATGTTTTTAATTGAATCTCTCAGACCCTACAATATCTATTGCAGGCCAACTGGAATTGACAAGGCAGGCTGGACAATAAGCCAATATTCAAACCATGAAAGTTCGAATTCAGGTGAGGATCTTGTACTACTGAAAGTGATAGATATTTGTTTATCAATCTTTTTAGAACATTTTATATCAAGTGATACCATCCGCGAGAATAATTCTGTAGACGATAATGAGGAAATAACTTTGATATCAAATCAAAATATTTTACAGACAGAAGAACTTTCAAGTATGAGTGGTAAGTAGGTTAGGAAGTTTCTTTGTAGTATTGTATTCAAATGAAACCATGTATTTTTTTCATAATATATATATTGTAACGACCCAAGCCAGTTCGCTTAGTAGAATATTTCATCATCATCAAGAGTATTGATTCATTTTGGAAGTCATTATCTTATTTCTGATATTTGAATATCATAGTTAGTGATTCAGTTCATGACTTCATTAATGAGGGTTCAATTTCTATGAGTAGTTGCATTTTTTATCAGAGGAATAAGTAGCAAATCATCACGAGATCATAAATTCTATCACTCCAACTTTGGATTGTATCCCAGGTATGGTAAGACCTTGTTGGATACTCGATTCTAACCTGTGTGAAGCTGGCAGCCAGAGTGAGCGGCCAAATTTCCGAACACTTCCGATTGCGCTAGCCAGTGGCGCGCGCTATTTTCCCCCCTTTTAGGGTAACGCGGTGCTTTATATTTGTATCAGCTGTTACATATTTGCCGAACGGGTCGAATGCGGATTCATTTCGAGACTCCGAATGAGTAATCGAGGATGCTGTTTACAGTCGTCGGGGGATGAAACATCAATTATGATTGTATACTCTTATTTTACACACATTAAATATTGTCAATTAAGAGAGATGTTTGAATTCTTTCGAGATAGATAAAAATAAGTGATGAAATGAAGTAAACGATCAGAAAAAGAATTCAAATAGTTTAACAAGATTCTACAGGCATATAGAAAGGTACTTTCTTTGAATTTTCAATACTTCAATCATGAACTAATCTATCACCACTAGTACTGAGAGTCGTGTCTAGATTCCAGCAGTCAAAGAATTATATATATCACTGCTAAATTCTGAATCTCATAAGAAATTATACACGAGAAAAAACATGATGTTTTTTTAAATTTTCAGTATAACAAGAAACTGACCTAACTCCACTAGGTCAGGAAGATGGCTTTTCGAGTGTAGAATCCAGCGCCCAAGAAATTTTGTCTTGCTAAATCTCACAGAAAAATCTACACATAAAAAACATGATTTTTTTCGATTTTCATTACTAAAACCAAAAACTGACTCAACTCCACTAGGTCTAGGAGATGGCTTTTCGAGTGTAGAATCCAGCGCCCAAGAAATATTTTCTTGCTAAATCTCACAGAAAAATCTACACTGAAAAAACATGATTTTTTTCGATTTTCATTACTAAAACCAAAAACTGACTCAACTCCACTAGGTCTAGGAGATGGCTCTTTGAGTGTAGAATCCAGCGCCCAAGAAATATTTTCTTGCTAAATCTCACAGAAAAATCTACACTGAAAAAACATGATTTTTTTCGATTTTCATTACTAAAACCAAAAACTGACTCAACTCCACTAGGTCTAGGAGATGGCTTTTTGAGTGTAGAATCCAGCGCCCGAGAAATTTCTTCTTGCTAAATCTCACAGAAAAAGCTACACTGAAAAAACATGATTTTAAAATGATTTTTTTCGATTTTCATTACTAAAACCAAAAACTGACTCAACTCCACAAGGTCTAGGAGATGGCTTTTCGAGTGTAGAATCCAGCGCCCAAGTAATATTTTCTTGCTAAATCTCACAGAAAAATCTACACTGAAAAAACATGATTTTTTTCGATTTTCATTACTAAAACCAAAAACTGACTCAACTCCACTAGGTCTAGGAGATGGCTCTTTGAGTGTAGAATCCAGCGCCCAAGAAATATTTTCTTGCTAAATCTCACAGAAAAATCTACACTGAAAAAACATGATTTTTTTCGATTTTCATTACTAAAACCAAAAACTGACTCAACTCCACTAGGTCTAGGAGATGGCTTTTCGAGTGTAGAATCCAGCGCCCAAGGAATATTTACTTGCTAAATCTCACAGAAAAATCTACACTGAAAAAACATGATTTTTTTCGATTTTCATTACTAAAACCAAAAACTGACTCAACTCCACTAGGTCTAGGAGATGGCTTTTTGAGTGTAGAATCCAGCGCCCAAGAAATATTTTCTTGCTAAATCTCACAGAAAAATCTACACTGAAAAAACATGATTTTTTTCGATTTTCATTACTAAAACCAAAAACTGACTCAACTCCACTAGGTCTAGGAGATGGCTTTTCGAGTGTAGAATCCAGCGCCCAAGAAATATTTTCTTGCTAAATCTCACACAAAAATCTACACTGAAAAAACATGATTTTTTTCGATTTTCATTACTAAAACCAAAAACTGACTCAACTCCACTAGGTCTAGGAGATGGCTCTTTGAGTGTAGAATCCAGCGCCCAAGAAATATTTTCTTGCTAAATCTCACAGAAAAATCTACACATAAAAAACATGATTTTTTTCGATTTTCATTACTAAAATCAAAAACTGACTCAACTCCACTAGGTCTAGGAGATGGCTTTTCGAGTGTAGAATCCAGCGCCCAAGAAATATTTTCTTGCTAAATCTCACAGAAAAATCTACACATAAAAAACATGATTTTTTTCGATTTTCATTACTAAAACCAAAAACTGACTCAACTCCACTAGGTCTAGGAGATGTCTTTTTGAGTGTATTATCCAGCGCTCAAGAAATTTTTTCTTGCTAAATCTCACAGAAAAATCTACACTGAAAAAACATGATTTTCTTCGATTTTCATTACTAAAACCAAAAACTGACTCAACTCCACTAGGTCAGGGGGAGTGATCAAAATTGAAGACCGGATTTTTTGTCTGTATAAACACAGTAATCGAAAACTGATTGTTCAATTTTTATGATTGCTGGTTGTTAATTGATAATTATTGTTAAATCTTGCTGGATAAATCCACGTTATGTTACCTAGCTGTCATATCCTTGTTCTAGCACAGTGATATAAAAAATTAGAAATAATGTTATAACTATAAATTTCATTATGAATTATTGAACACTAGCCTCCTCTCAGAAAACAACTACGTATATTCTTTCCTGGCTCACTTACAATAACTCACCTAAAATGAGAATTTGAAAATAAAAGCCTTCTGAATTCTCCATACCCAGTATGATGGACACAACCATTTACAACTGATGGATTGGTTTAAAGGTTTTGTTGTTTCAACTACTAATGGATGAGTTCAATTGAAGTGCTCGAAAAAGAGATGTTAAGATCTTTTCAAATAAGAGAGCAAAAAAATCACAAAAAATATTACCTCTTGGGGACTAGAAATTATCACCTCAAATGGTGTGTTCTCTAATAGAAAAAAAAGATCCTCAGATTCGTACTCATTTTTATATTTACAAATATTTGGATGACCAAGGTCCCAACAAATGATATTATTTACAGTAACTTTACAAAATTTACTAGAATTAGGAGAAATGATTTCTATGTCAAATAACAGAACTCATGAATTTATTGACCAAAATCAATGTCTCATAAAGATTTTTTTTGCTCTTGTTGGTATGCAGAATTATTCTTCTGTCTGGTTTCGAACTAGCTGCCTTATAGATATGACCTCCTCGAAGTGAGTTCTCAGGTAACATGGGCCCACCTTCAGGTTGACTTCATTTCCTTATTCTTAGTTAGGATGCAGAGCTCTTGGATTACGGCTTGCCAAGCTTCGTGACTATAGGCTTCTGTGAAGTGAGGTTTTAGATTCTGAAGCGGCTCATAAACAATTTCAGTCTCCAACTTTGCTTCATTCCTGAATGGAGTAGGTTTTCTTGTTGTTCCTGTGGAGAAAATATCTACAGCAGTATATGCGTTACCACAGGGTAAAAGATAAACAATATGATCTATCTGGTTCAGTTTAGGTACAAATTCATCTAACACTTCAATCAATAATTGGAAATAAATTCAAGGAATCACGTTAAACTGCTTCTCACAAGGAGTCAGTATTACAAAAAGAAAATTATCCACCTGGATATTTTATTTCCTAGGTATATAACAAGGTGTAAGAATATACTATAATTCTATTCCTTGAAACATCAAATTGTGAAGTTTAATTTAAATTTGACTTAATCAAATCCTTCATAGAAATATTCTATCCCTTGAGATAATATAGTAAAGCTTAATTGAACTTCAATTCAAAAAAATCTTTCATATAGAGGTAAACGAGAAATTCTGATTTCTCTATAGTGAGTTATACAAATCATCAATTTATCAGAGAATGAGTGAAAATAGTGGATTTCTTATGAAAATTTATCATATCCAGAAGGTAAAAAATATTATTTTCCATGGCTAGAGAACTAGAAGACTACCTAAGTATCGAGTCGAAATACAGTACAGGTGTATTATTTGCACTCTCAAATTGACATCTATAGATAGATAAATGCACATTATACTCACCTGAACTCAGATTACTGGAATGGCCTGGTCACCAATGATTCCTTCTGTCCTTCCTTGAGTGAACCAAATTCTAAATGTAGATAGTTAACCAAGATGTTGTCCAGAATGTGTCCTAGAATACCTCAAATTCGAGTATTTTTGTGACAATTTCCAAATGAATTTCAACTTTTCAGGATGACCTACAAAGAAACTATGCAATAAATGTGTTTAAGCGAGGTATCAGCGAATTAAAAGCCACTTCACAGTCCCTCAAAAGATATGTAAGAGAAATAGAAATTAAGAAATACGGAAAATTCGTATATCAACAATAAATTTCTGAAAGATAAATTCAATTCATTTAACACAATGATTAAAAAGATATTCGAAGATAACTTCAGATAACAAAAATATCAGATAATAGCTTATGGCTTCACCAAAACCAAAGCAAAATGCCTTGGCGGGACCTTCCAAGAGTTTGCTACTTGCCTATCAATTCCTGGAAGTAAACAAAATCCTTTAAGGTACCTTGAGATAAAGCAGACAAAATGAAGATATTGAGAGACAGTAAAGAACAATTACAAATTTAGATAAATGGAAACACCTCACCTCACAAATCTTCAGATGAAGCCAAGCAGGAAGAGAGCGTCGCAGGATTCGCAGGAATTCCGAATTCGATTTCCAATGTCTTCAAAAATTTTCAATATCCATTTTTCGAGAAGAGAGATGAACCCTTCCATTGCACTAGTGGAAGCGAGATGAAATCACCTGTAGTTACATATTCGGCTGAACGTAGCGCTGTTTCGAAACGAATAACCATGGGGCGTAGTAAGGCAATGGGGCAAAATTAGTTGGACGGAACGTGAAACATTCCGTTACAACCTACTTCCGGTCGAGGTGAATTTCCTGAAAATTTGTTGATCCAATATTTGATTAACATCACAACCGACGTCTTGGTGGGCCATTCTCTCTATCAGATGAGTAAGAAATATATATTTAGCGGTTTCTCTGGCACTTTCCTCTCCTCCTTTTCTCATCATCTGACTTTGTGTGAGTTAAATCTCCACTCTCACTTCTTCTAGCATTCCCCAAAGCACCTGTAATGATATTGGATTTTAATAGGCGTACACAGTGCGTTCATAAAGTGTGGAAACGCTCCATTATCTTACGATAGAATTATTTTCAGAGGTAAAGCTCGGATAGGTCGATTTTGTATTTCAGTCTTCCATCTTTATAAAAGAAATACAAAATCGACCTGTCCGAGCTTTACCTCTGAAAATAATTCTATCGTAAGATAATGGAGCGTTTCCACACTTTATGAACGCAGTGTATATTATATAGGTACCTGCTCACTTATACAGGGTGTAAAGACATGCTAATATTCAAGGGGGTCTTTGACTCATTATGAGAAAAAATGTTCCTATGAACGTATGTCCTGAAAGTCTTTACAGCATTTTTTTTCTGCCAGTGGCGTCCGTACAGGTTTTTTTAAAGAAAAATACTACGCCACTGCTTGACGCATGGTTTTTCGCTTGAAAAATAAAAAATTGTTTCACTTCAGGATCAATTCCTCAAAAATATGATGCGGTGTGGAAATGTTTGTGAATCGACTGAAAGCAAATTAAGATATCAGATTTGTTCCAAAAGTAATGAGAATTCTGAACATATGTTTTTCTTTTCAGATGCTCTGTTCTTGTCTTGATTAAAATAATTATCACCTTGAATCTCAAAAGTTGAGACTTTTAGGACATACGTTCATAGGAAGTTTTTTTCTTAAAATTAGTCAAAGAATCACCCCCTTGAATATTAGCATCTATTCAAGGAACACTCTGTATCATAATGTATTTATAAATAATTGAACATATAGGAATACAAAACACATTAGTTTTCATCTTGCGGAGCGCGCGAAAGGGAATTCCCATCATGTTTGTGGAACATCGTACGATATACCTATACTCATATTATCAAATATCGTTTGTTTTACATAGACATAATATAGGTATACATTTTCAGTTTATCTCGGCTTCAGTCATTTTACAATCTTTAGATCAATGGCAAATTTCCACAACCACCCCTGAGGTATTGCCTAGCCTGAGCTGTTGTAGTTTTCCATAAGTGCATCAATTCAGTGAACATAGATTCACTGAGAAAATAAAACTGGAAAGGATGTACTTACACCAATCAGCTCGGACATGGAAGCGTTACATTTTTTTGATTAGTGGGTAGTTCGCCAGTAGCCTATCATCCCACACCAATATGCTATGCTAATAGACAGAGATGAGGCTCATCACCTCATCGCTGCAAAAGGCCTCCTCTCTCCCCTCACAGCCTTACCCTTCCTCCAGAAATATGCCGTCCTCATGAAGCCAAGTACCGCACGATGTTCGTTGAACATTATAGGGATTTCCTTTCGTGCGCTCCAAGCGATAAAAAAAATACCGTACACCGCAACCGTTTACTCATACCGCAACTGCATGAAAACCGCCTGAAAACCGCATTAAGACAGAGATGAGGGTCATCACCTCATCTCTGCAAAAGGCCTCCTCTCTCCCCTCACAGCCTTACCCTTCCTCCAGAAATATGCCGTCTCATGAAGCCAAGTACCGCATACCGCACACCGCAACCGTTTACTCATACCGCAACCGCATGAAAACCGCATTAAGACAGAGATGAAGATCATCACCTCATCTCTGCAAAAGGCCTCCTCTCTCCCCACACAGCCTTACCCTTCCTCCAGAAATATACCGCTATAGACAGACGCATACCGTACTAAGAAAGTAAAGGTTCGACCGCATCAAAAACAGTATCTATATCGCAAACCACATGAAAATCGTGAATCGCAATTCGTTTTCAAATAAAATATTGGGCAACAAAGTCGACAAACATTTTGATTTATGAATGATTCTGCACCGACAGATAGGCACTCATTATGAACCAATCTCTTGCAATTGGCGCAATTATTTGATTCGTTCCGATCACCAATGCGCGAACATATCAAACACCGATTCCACACATCATCAGATCTATTGAGAATTAGATACTTGAATTTCATTCCTATATTGTTCCATTTTTGTTGCCCTCGTCTTATCACTCCCGTTTCAAAATACACTCAAAAAATTTAATACAAAACATTCCACAATTGAAACTATCTTTCTGCACGGCATGCTTATAGACAATTACATTTAAATCTATGGCAATTGGAACATTTTTAACCTGATTATACGCTTCCGCGAATTTTTTGAATAGTTCAAGATATGATGCTGTTTTTTCCGCGTTACTATTGAATGGATCCATAAAAGCGAAAGTTAATTCAATAAAATCGATGATAATAAGACAGTGATGATTCTGATTGATTAATAACGGTATCGCGAGATGACTCTTATGTAAAGATATTCTATTTAGAAATGATTCTGAAAGTTCATCAGGACTGAAAATTACATTAGCGATTTCTTGAGGTATTATCTGATATTTATTATCCGAATTCAACAAATTTAAAGTTATATCTATAACGAAATTCGTCAACCACTTCCCATTATCGAGGGAAGCGAAATCAGATATATTTATCTGATTAAAACAATCAAATTCTTTAAATGTCGCGACTACGTAATCTCTGTTACTCTTTTTATAATAATTTATATCGTTCACTAGCCCATTCGATAAAAATTCCATATCTTTTACTGGCCTCCATTTACGCGAGATCTCGTCGATATCCCCGAAATTGAGAAAAGTAGGAAGATGATAGTAAAAAAAAGAATTCTTTCAACTTATTTAACCATGATATTCCTGAAAAAGGTCTGGCCGTTTAAAAATCTTTTCTGTAAACTGAATTCCTTTGAAAGTATACACTACAAATTCGCACCACGATCTATTAGTTACCTCTAGCAAACCCTGTATTTGATAATAATATTTCGAAGTGACTTTTAATTTCCCGTTATTATCGATATCATCTAGATTCCTTAATGTTTCATTTCGATCACATTCGCGCACTTTGTAAGGACATTTAATTTCAATAATACCGTCCCCCATTCAAAGTCCGTCTGGGGAACCTGCTAAAAATGAATAATTTTCATGAATAACTAGTCCGCACTTTTCGTATTTATATCCGTTTGATTGATGAACGCGTCGAGCGCTAACTTTTCACTATCGATGCCATGCTTCATAGCTTCATTAACAAAATGTTTAGATGATGTTAATGATTTCGCGATATTTAATTTCGATTTGTGACTTCTTGCTTTGCAAATTGTTCCGAAATTTGACGCTGTTATCCGTTTTCCTCCTTTCCGCGAACCACATAGCTGACTCCCGTTGACCTCTAGTTTTTCGTTCAATCGAATCCCTTTGAATTTTCTCTTCGTCTAACTTACACAATGCCGCCTCGCAACTTGATTTCAAGTTATTTGAACAAAGTTTACAATAAAAAATTACCGCTATACGAATGATTTGAACTATCGCAAATTTGATGGATCCATCCATCACAATTATCACAAGCTACCCATTTCGCAGTATTATCGAGATCACCTAAGCCGCAATACATACATTTATATATCCTAGTTTCATCTGATTTTTTATTCACTGAAAAACACTTCTCGCACAAAAAAAGATCCGCTGTAAGTTTTATCTCCGAACGAAGGATCACATGTCACGTGAATCCATCGTCGACAGGAGTCACAAGCTACCCAATCGGTAGTTGTATCGAGACGACCGAATCCACAATACAAACATTTTTCTGTTAATGTATCATCATTATTATAACTATTATTATCATGATTATTATTGTCAATATTATCAATAACTATTGGCGAACATAAATTAATTCAGTTCTTCACACTTATTATCTTCATTATCGTTATCAGTTTCCATTTTTCCATTTCCGCTTCTTTCAAAGAACTCAACTTTTTTAGAAAAATTCCTGCAAAATGCGTACCTGATACTTTCTTAGCTTTTTTGTTCCATGTTTCTTGAGCCGAATGCTCATTCGCGGGATCGATTTTTCTTTTACTTTGTTTCGTTAACCTATTTTTAGGAATATTACATATGAATTCTTTATATAAGGCGAGTACATTTTCTCTGCTCTTCCTGAGATACCTAGAACACTTGAGATTTTTATTTCCGTTCAAAACATTATTTTTAAGGTGACCAAAATAATTTTCTACATAAGAATTGCTGAAGTGAAGCTCAGCTCTTCGTTTTCTCAAAATTACGCCAGTCCAGAGGGGACAAAATGGTAAGTATTTTGACAAAAGCAAATCAAAAAATTTCTGACTATAATATTTATTAGTAGGCCCTTCAATGCAGGAAGAGAATTTATGAATTTCGCTCATTTTCTCAAATAATTTATAGAAATGAACATAAAATATACTAGATTTATGCAATCCACGTTTCCCGTCATTTTCATATACGTGTTCACTTGATGCAATATCACACTCGCGAAATTTGATGTCAAGATCGATTGAATGATCGTTTCTCGATCTCAATAGAATATTTAGATGTTCGCGA
Source organism: Phaedon cochleariae (assembly GCA_918026855.4). NCBI lineage: Eukaryota > Metazoa > Arthropoda > Insecta > Coleoptera > Chrysomelidae > Phaedon > Phaedon cochleariae. The sequence continues at coordinate 14,781,612 of OU896721.1, read as the reverse complement.
ACAATTTTAGTTGTAACCGGACTAAGTAACAATACACTCATACTCTGAAAGCAATCTTCGATATCATTGAACAACTCCATATTGATCACCGATGCCATGACGTCTTTATAAAATTCCCGCACTTCATAATCTGTGAAACACTCATTTATATCTTTACTGAAATTCTTCATTAAATGCGCACAACATAAATGTATAGTAACTATATTTTCAGGAAGAACAACTTTATCAAATGCAATTTTGAATGTAACGTCAAGGTATTCTAAAAGATTGATTCTATTACAAGCCTTGCAAATAGCATGTATATTAGCGAAGCTAAAATCAGTGACGACAGCACCGAAAACCGGCCATTTGTTATTCTGTTCTTCGCAGAAAACTCGAAAGTCGTGAAAAATCGTAAAAATCGTCTTAGAGAAATGAGAACCCGAAATCATTTCGAATATTGGGAATATGCGACCGGAATTAATGGGTAAAACGGCACTGTACAAATAAACTCGTTTTGTTTTCGTCGTAGGCTTCCGAACGATACTACCCGTTGCGTCAAAAAAAATTACTGGTAAAATATCACCGCCGCTTCGATCAAGAACTTCGAATTGTTCCTTACTGAACACTTTTACATTGAAGGGCATAGATACTTGTTTTATATATTCGTCATGTTCTTCTTGCATCTTACATAAATCCAACAAATCATGTTGGTCCCTATCCCAATGAGATTCCGCTTCCGATTTAATTTTTCTCAAAGTACAATCCGATTTTATGTCCTGTAGGTTACCCGATTCTATGATGCGTAATTTGGCAGATAAAATTGATTGTCGCTTGTATTCGGACGGCTTCTTATGTAATACTTTATTTTTCACGATCGACCGTTCAATACCTTTCACATGAAAAGTTATTTTATTGGGATGACAAAAATTCACTGAACTTGAATAAACGACAACAGTGTGTCCGCGAATGATGATTTTGAATTTCTTACAACGATAATTATTGTTTTTACAAATTGCAAAAATTTTAATAGATCCGTCTTTGAGATATTTACGATATTTTATCGCAATGGTACAAACATTGTTGACGAATTTTTTTAGGCGATTTCGGAAATATGATGGATAGTATTCATTAATCAAACGGTTCTCCTTTATAATGTAATCGAAGTATTCGTTTTTTATCTGAAAAGATCCCTCCAAAATAGTGCATTGTTTATAGGAACTTGGAGGAAGTGAATCTACATTAAGTGAATTCACTGGGAGAACTATACTAGTGTTCGAATCGGATAAATTGAAGCCTTTCGGTATGTTGAAACTTTCAGGCGTTATCTCGAATCCTCTACCTTGTAAATTATTGTTATCATCATCATCATTTTTATTATCACTGTTATGTACCTGTTCGTCTGAAAATAGTGACTTGATGTCATTCTGATTCGTAATTATTGACTGTTCGTAAGATTGAACTGGTACGTGATCACTGATGTTTATCGTGCTCATATCGAACCGTGCTCTCTTGCTAGGAAGCAAATCGGTGTTAACAGGAGTCGAGCACATAGCATATTGGTTTCCACTACTAGTATCGCCGTTAGTAATAGATTTACAGCCCTCATTTTCATCATAAGATTCAGGCTCATCAAACTGAAATGAAGGTTCCTTATTTTCATAATCAGGTTTCTCATTATGGCATTCCAGTACTTCTTGATCATATCCGGCACATTCACAGTGTTTTGCGTGATAATGATACATTCTCCTCCTATTATGAACATTTTTAGGGTTCAAACCCAAACTTTGACAAACGTTCGCGAAAGCTGAATATTTCGATTGGTGGCATTTCATGTCAGTGTCCTTCAATATTTTAATCATTCTTAACTTTCTTTCATTAGTGTATTTATCTCCGCGAGCAACCGTGTTAATTATATATTCAAATTCCGATTTATTTCGATGAATTTGCCTGTATACTTGGCTAGGATATTTTAGTGTCTTGATTTTGATATTATTACAAATATAAACAAAAATTGCATGATTGGGCGCGAAACCGACAACTGAAGCAAAAGTACAACCAGGATCAAACATCAAGATTGCTTTGGCAATTTTTTCCAATAACGCGATATTTTTGCTAGCGCCTACCATGATTTCTTCTTATCTAAATTTGAGATGCTTAAATCTAATCCGTATTCACCGTAACACCTACAGGTATATATTGAATAAAAAATTATTAATGGCAATAATAAATTGACAGTACTGAAAAGTACTATGGTAATATGAATAATGAAGATAATGAATCAAAATGATACAGCTCACCCTGAGTTATATTCTTTCGAAACACACAGAGAGATTAGCAAAACACAACTTGAACATAACAATACCCAAAGTTGTCTGATGTGGTTACAAATCAAACCTCAAATTCCCAAGAAGTTGAAAAATCAGTAGATTTTTGGTGGGGGCTGTCCCATATGATCGTGATTGGTTAGCGACGACATAAAACAATATCAGGGGTATCCTACGACTATGACGAGATACCTACGTGTAGGGAAGATTCGCGCAAAATAATGAACATGCTTTATACCTACCTAAAACAACAATGCATAGGAATCATTTCTGTATATTGTTCAACAATTCAACTCAGATAATCCATCGTCAATGCATATTTCCTAAATTCGGTTCTGATTTAAATCATTTATCACATTTTTCTCCCATTCTGCACAATATTTTCAGCATTTTTTGTTCTTCGGCATAAAAAATTATTAGATATTGTGACAAAACATTTTGAATTAGCTCCACAAAAATGAGGCAACTTATTCTAATTTAATGTTATGGTAGGTATGAATACCTAGTGCAGAAAATTGGGAATCCTAACATTCGACTATTGATTAGGTAGGTGCATTCATTGCCATTATCATAATATGCTAGAACAAAATTTGGTAGGGAGGTATATCGTAAAAACATAATATTCGATAAACCGTATTCGTATAGAACAAGTCATGCGATTTGCCTCTATTACCCCCGCGATAAAAAACGAAGACGATGATGGTATTAAATAGAGAGAGACGAGTACAATTTCTCCTTATTTCTCCTCCGAATGCAAATTGGCGGGAGTTGGCACTCAGCGAGAGCGAAATGGAAAACAAACTGAGATATGAAGTCATGTTGTTGCTAGGCGGTCAAATTCTCCCACTATTCATGTGCAGCGTTGCCACAGCATGCACAAGCGAGCGAGATCTCTCTATCTACGACTCGAGGGAGAAATGTTTTTCCCTATTGCTAAATGTCATCGCAGCGTCATCTGATGACCCTGAAATCTGCCAATGGGGTTGTACACGCTAGTCGAATTTACGCCACAAACATATTTCATATTGTACGTTCCATGTGTATTGAAAGTATAGGTATTCGATACGGTCATAATTATTCAAAATCATCACAAATAATCAATGAACTTATATTCACGTTCCACATAACAATAGGAATACACTTCCACCGCAGGATTATACTCCGAGATACTCACAATATCTAAGTCGTATTGTAAATAGTTGCATTGAATTGATCGCGTTATCTATGTCGTCATGCGTTGTCCTGCGTTTTTCATGTTATGAAATATCGTGATTTTCAATAATTTTAAAAAAAATGTACTGAGCTCTTAGAAGAAAACGTTTTGTGGCAGTAAACTAGGCTGGGTTAGTACTTCAAATTAATGAAATAAATCTTTTCACTAAAACAGGTCCATTGAAACAAGTCGAAACATCTGATGGTAAAAGTGATCTCAATCATAAGCCGTCTTCATCAATGTGTGTTTAGTGTATTGGTTAATTTGGTTATAAACAAAATACATATCATAATAAAACTTACTTTATGTTCTATAATTCAGTAAAGGCTTGAGCTATTCTCGAATATAGGTAGCACCACTTTCAAAGATATATATAAAAGCAAACATAAAAAAAATATAGGTGAGTACCTATATATAGGCAGCAAAGTAATGTATTGTGAGTTGATGTATCGTTATCAATTCAAAAAAACATTCACTTCGACACCCGTCATCTTTGAAGTAAATAAAATTTGGAATAAGTCATTTGAGAATTTCTGAATGTTTCTATGTTTCGAGAGTTTGATACGTTCTTCTCGATACGCCTATAGTATTTATATATCGAATTATTATTCAATATGTGGCTTCCTCTTTCTGTTCATCGTAACTTTTTTGTCATGCCACTCAATCACCTCAATTTTCATTGACATTGCAATCAAATTCAAATTACGAGGATGTAGATTCCCATATATTTCCAATGACAATGAAATTTAGCACCCAAAACCTGAAATATATAAAATCTGAACTGGCTTTGTGTCCTTTCCGTTTTCAAAACGGAATTTGAAACGTGGCAACACCATAAACTGTTCAACTAACTACTCAAGGATGATGCTCGCGCGGTAAACGAACTTACGGTGAGATGAAATGCACGAATTCAGATTTACCCGAAACGGTCCATAGGCAGGCATTTAGACCAATCAGGACGATTTTGGCTTTAGCGGTTAATTCGAATCACGATAAATTTGAGTAACTGAGTCACATACATTGGATTTCTCTAGAATCTGGCAGGTACCTAATAATAACTTGCAATTTATATAGCATGACAAATGATAGGTACTGGAAATTGATATTTAGATGCAGATGGTAGTGATGACACAGCGGTACAGCCGTACAGCAGGCGCATTCGAGCAATCAAGGTGTGCGCCGCTCTTCTCTTACTCCAGCTTTGTAAGAACATAATATTCTAAAATTCACTTCATTAGGGTGATCTCCATACAACGCCATTTGTCGTAGTTGAAAGTTAAAATGTATACAAAAATATTACGATGTCTAAGATTGATACTCCTGATTGACACGCGCATGCGTTGATGATATAACTCACCTACCGCGGCAAGTCGTCAAGTCCGGCCACTCTCGCTTGGCGCCGAAAATCCCCCCCCCCCCTTCGGTCGCAAGAAATGCCGCCTTTTCGAGCACATCGAAGGAGTGACCGAACTTATATATGTATATAATATATATTCCCTAGCGGTGTTTCCATTCTTTTCAGTTTGTTATTTTCATTTCTCGATTATTTCTCCTTTGCCATTAGTGTTTTGATCGTTCTACCAGAATGTGAGCATATACATACCTGTATAATTTTCATTCGCCACTTGTATTGTATTGAAACGTTATACCTTCTTTTAAATTATAGGTCTAGGAGACAAAATTTTGTGCCAGCCAAATATGTTGACGACGAATGGGGATTGTGGTGGAGATTATTCTACAAAAAGAAAGCGTTTTTTAACAACTTCACCATAACGAATGGCGATCTCTTTTCTGCACCAGGACATTTTGCGCTGGCACATTGTGTGTCCAGCGATTTTAAAATGTCGAAAGGAATTGCAGCAGCCTTCAAGTGAGAGAAAACTGAAGATATAACAACAATTTTCTTTAAATGCCATGACATAATATTGGGATTACTTATATAGGTATTTCTTTTTCAGACAGAGATACGGCGGAGTAGAACAACTACTTCACCAAAATCAACGGCCAGGAGGGCTGGCATACATCTGTAGAGATGGAAGGTATATTTTTTATCTGGTCACAAAGAAAAAGTATTTTGAAAAGCCAGACTACCGTACCATTTTTTTGTCTCTCAACAAACTAAGAAATTTCGTCGCTGAACATGGTATACGGAACTTGGCAATTCCTAAATTATGTTGTGGCCGGGATAGAAAAAATTGGAAACTTATTAGACCCATGACGAGTTTCCTGTTCCGCAATACCGAATGCCACTTACATATTTATGAGTGATTTGAATGCTCGATATAGGTGGGTGTGGAAATTTGCCATATTGATTTTGCCATATCTAATTATCTATACATAGGTAATGTACCTACCTATAGGTACTGTGAAACTGATGGAGCCGACAGAAAATAGCAATACCTAATTGTCCCAAAACAATGAATACAAAACACAATGATTTTGATTATTGATATTTACATTACATAATCTTCCTTTTCCACCACCCTTCTGGTCATAATATAATGACAAACCATTATAATATCAGTAATACCGTCGATAATGTATGCAACTCTCAATGCCTGTAGGAGCTAGATTGATTGCCTATGAGCACCAATTCCACCACTCTAAAACCAAAAATTCATACTTCACCAAATCATATTTTTTCCGTGTATATTTTCCTGTGAGATTTAGCAAGAAAAAATTCCTTGGGCGCTGGATTCTACACTCGAAAAGCCATCTTCCTGACCTAGTGGAGTTGAGTCAGTTTTTGGTTTTAGTAATGAAAATCGAAAAAAATCATTTTAAAATCATGTTTTTTCAGTGTAGATTTTTCTGTGAGATTTAGCAAGAAAATATTTCTTGGGCGCTGGATTCTACACTCGAAAAGCCATCTCCTAGACCTAGTGGAGTTGAGTCAGTTTTTGGTTTTAGTAATGAAAATCGAAAAAAATCATTTTAAAATCATGTTTTTTCAGTGTAGATTTTTCTGTGAGATTTAGCAAGGAAATATTTCTTGGGCGCTGGATTCTACACTCGAAAAGCCATCTCCTAGACCTAGTGAAGTTGAGTCAGTTTTTGGTTTTAGTAATGAAAATCGAAAAAAATCATGTTTTTTATGTGTAGATTTTTCTGTGAGATTTAGCAAGAAAATATTTCTTGGGCGCTGGATTCTACACTCGAAAAGCCATCTCCTAGACCTAGTGGAGTTGAGTCAGTTTTTGATTTTAGTAATGAAAATCGAAAAAAATCATGTTTTTTATGTGTAGATTTTTCTGTGAGATTTAGCAAGAAAATATTTCTTGGGCGCTGGATTCTACACTCAAAGAGCCATCTCCTAGACCTAGTGGAGTTGAGTCAGTTTTTGGTTTTAGTAATGAAAATCGAAAAAAATCATGTTTTTTCAGTGTAGATTTTTCTGTGAGATTTAGCAAGAAAATATTTCTTGGGCGCTGGATTCTACACTCGAAAAGCCATCTCCTAGACCTAGTGGAGTTGAGTCAGTTTTTGATTTTAGTAATGAAAATCGAAAAAAATCATGTTTTTTATGTGTAGATTTTTCTGTGAGATTTAGCAAGAAAATATTTCTTGGGCGCTGGATTCTACACTCAAAGAGCCATCTCCTAGACCTAGTGGAGTTGAGTCAGTTTTTGGTTTTAGTAATGAAAATCGAAAAAAATCATGTTTTTTCAGTGTAGATTTTTCTGTGAGATTTAGCAAGAAAATATTTCTTGGGCGCTGGATTCTACACTCGAAAAGCCATCTCCTAGACCTAGTGGAGTTGAGTCAGTTTTTGGTTTTAGTAATGAAAATCGAAAAAAATCATGTTTTTTCAGTGTAGATTTTTCTGTGAGATTTAGCAAGTAAATATTCCTTGGGCGCTGGATTCTACACTCGAAAAGCCATCTCCTAGACCTAGTGGAGTTGAGTCAGTTTTTGGTTTTAGTAATGAAAATCGAAAAAAATCATGTTTTTTCAGTGTAGATTTTTCTGTGAGATTTAGCAAGAAAATATTTCTTGGGCGCTGGATTCTACACTCAAAGAGCCATCTCCTAGACCTAGTGGAGTTGAGTCAGTTTTTGGTTTTAGTAATGAAAATCGAAAAAAATCATGTTTTTTATGTGTAGATTTTTCTGTGAGATTTAGCAAGAAAATATTTCTTGGGCGCTGGATTCTACACTCGAAAAGCCATCTCCTAGACCTTGTGGAGTTGAGTCAGTTTTTGGTTTTAGTAATGAAAATCGAAAAAAATCATTTTAAAATCATGTTTTTTCAGTGTAGCTTTTTCTGTGAGATTTAGCAAGAAGAAATTTCTCGGGCGCTGGATTCTACACTCAAAAAGCCATCTCCTAGACCTAGTGGAGTTGAGTCAGTTTTTGGTTTTAGTAATGAAAATCGAAAAAAATCATGTTTTTTCAGTGTAGATTTTTCTGTGAGATTTAGCAAGAAAATATTTCTTGGGCGCTGGATTCTACACTCAAAGAGCCATCTCCTAGACCTAGTGGAGTTGAGTCAGTTTTTGGTTTTAGTAATGAAAATCGAAAAAAATCATGTTTTTTCAGTGTAGATTTTTCTGTGAGATTTAGCAAGAAGAAATTTCTCGGGCGCTGGATTCTACACTCAAAAAGCCATCTCCTAGACCTAGTGGAGTTGAGTCAGTTTTTGGTTTTAGTAATGAAAATCGAAAAAAATCATGTTTTTTCAGTGTAGATTTTTCTGTGAGATTTAGCAAGTAAATATTCCTTGGGCGCTGGATTCTACACTCGAAAAGCCATCTCCTAGACCTAGTGGAGTTGAGTCAGTTTTTGGTTTTAGTAATGAAAATCGAAAAAAATCATGTTTTTTCAGTGTAGATTTTTCTGTGAGATTTAGCAAGAAAATATTTCTTGGGCGCTGGATTCTACACTCAAAGAGCCATCTCCTAGACCTAGTGGAGTTGAGTCAGTTTTTGGTTTTAGTAATGAAAATCGAAAAAAATCATGTTTTTTATGTGTAGATTTTTCTGTGAGATTTAGCAAGAAAATATTTCTTGGGCGCTGGATTCTACACTCGAAAAGCCATCTCCTAGACCTAGTGGAGTTGAGTCAGTTTTTGGTTTTAGTAATGAAAATCGAAAAAAATCATGTTTTTTATGTGTAGATTTTTCTGTGAGATTTAGCAAGAAAATATTTCTTGGGCGCTGGATTCTACACTCGAAAAGCCATCTCCTAGACCTAGTGGAGTTGAGTCAGTTTTTGATTTTAGTAATGAAAATCGAAAAAAATCATGTTTTTTATGTGTAGATTTTTCTGTGAGATTTAGCAAGAAAATATTTCTTGGGCGCTGGATTCTACACTCAAAGAGCCATCTCCTAGACCTAGTGGAGTTGAGTCAGTTTTTGGTTTTAGTAATGAAAATCGAAAAAAATCATGTTTTTTCAGTGTAGATTTTTCTGTGAGATTTAGCAAGAAAATATTTCTTGGGCGCTGGATTCTACACTCGAAAAGCCATCTCCTAGACCTAGTGGAGTTGAGTCAGTTTTTGGTTTTAGTAATGAAAATCGAAAAAAATCATGTTTTTTCAGTGTAGATTTTTCTGTGAGATTTAGCAAGAAAATATTTCTTGGGCGCTGGATTCTACACTCAAAAAGCCATCTCCTAGACCTAGTGGAGTTGAGTCAGTTTTTGGTTTTAGTAATGAAAATCGAAAAAAATCATGTTTTTTCAGTGTAGATTTTTCTGTGAGATTTAGCAAGTAAATATTCCTTGGGCGCTGGATTCTACACTCGAAAAGCCATCTCCTAGACCTAGTGGAGTTGAGTCAGTTTTTGGTTTTAGTAATGAAAATCGAAAAAAATCATGTTTTTTCAGTGTAGATTTTTCTGTGAGATTTAGCAAGAAAATATTTCTTGGGCGCTGGATTCTACACTCAAAGAGCCATCTCCTAGACCTAGTGGAGTTGAGTCAGTTTTTGGTTTTAGTAATGAAAATCGAAAAAAATCATGTTTTTTCAGTGTAGATTTTTCTGTGAGATTTAGCAAGAAAATATTACTTGGGCGCTGGATTCTACACTCGAAAAGCCATCTCCTAGACCTTGTGGAGTTGAGTCAGTTTTTGGTTTAGTAATGAAAATCGAAAAAAATCATTTTAAAATCATGTTTTTTCAGTGTAGCTTTTTCTGTGAGATTTAGCAAGAAGAAATTTCTCGGGCGCTGGATTCTACACTCAAAAAGCCATCTCCTAGACCTAGTGGAGTTGAGTCAGTTTTTGGTTTTAGTAATGAAAATCGAAAAAAATCATGTTTTTTCAGTGTAGATTTTTCTGTGAGATTTAGCAAGAAAATATTTCTTGGGCGCTGGATTCTACACTCAAAGAGCCATCTCCTAGACCTAGTGGAGTTGAGTCAGTTTTTGGTTTTAGTAATGAAAATCGAAAAAAATCATGTTTTTTCAGTGTAGATTTTTCTGTGAGATTTAGCAAGAAAATATTTCTTGGGCGCTGGATTCTACACTCGAAAAGCCATCTCCTAGACCTAGTGGAGTTGAGTCAGTTTTTGGTTTTAGTAATGAAAATCGAAAAAAATCATGTTTTTTATGTGTAGATTTTTCTGTGAGATTTAGCAAGACAAAATTTCTTGGGCGCTGGATTCTACACTCGAAAAGCCATCTTCCTGACCTAGTGGAGTTAGGTCAGTTTCTTGTTATACTGAAAATTTAAAAAAACATCATGTTTTTTCTCGTGTATAATTTCTTATGAGATTCAGAATTTAGCAGTGATATATATAATTCTTTGACTGCTGGAATCTAGACACGACTCTCAGTACTAGTGGTGATAGATTAGTTCATGATTGAAGTATTGAAAATTCAAAGAAAGTACCTTTCTATATGCCTGTAGAATCTTGTTAAACTATTTGAATTCTTTTTCTGATCGTTTACTTCATTTCATCACTTATTTTTATCTATCTCGAAAGAATTCAAACATCTCTCTTAATTGACAATATTTAATGTGTGTAAAATAAGAGTATACAATCATAATTGATGTTTCATCCCCCGACGACTGTAAACAGCATCCTCGATTACTCATTCGGAGTCTCGAAATGAATCCGCATTCGACCCGTTCGGCAAATATGTAACAGCTGATACAAATATAAAGCACCGCGTTACCCTAAAAGGGGGGAAAATAGCGCGCGCCACTGGCTAGCGCAATCGGAAGTGTTCGGAAATTTGGCCGCTCACTCTGGCTGCCAGCTTCACACAGGTTCGATTCTATAGTGTTGTGCTTTGTTACAACATCAGGAAGCTTGGTGAGTAATGTGGACTTCGATTTGTATCGATTCATTCCGGCTACAAAGGCAGGAAGAGTCTGTTTTGTGGAAAAAACTCTACCAATTCACGAACGTTTGACGCTGTCAGACGTTTATAAATTCACTTCAAATCTGAAGTAGAACCACAGGGACAGACTTATAAGTATGTGAAAACAGCTACCTGATCTTTGGACATCGTATGTTCACAGCTAGAAGCCTCATACTGCAAGGGAGCACCCTGAAATGGGGCCAAAAAGGGGCCAAAACCAGGTTTGTTTCAATAAAAGAACATCAGTAACCATGAAAGTGGTCCTATTGACAATCACAACAAACGGTTTCCCTATAAATAGCAGCCCGAGCCGCGATCTCGACAGAACATTTCCAACCTTCGAAGAAGCAACATCTCCAGAAAAAAAGGTAAGAATCCATCATAACGAAACTGGTTGAATTCGTATGTTATGTTTATTTGTTTATCTGAATTTATTTGACATGGATATGACAAATGACATTAGGGACCTAGTGACCGTCCGCTCGGTGCTGGAAGTGACTAGAGCACCGACGGCCG
>OU896721.1:14656215-14769771 GCA_918026855.4 Phaedon cochleariae | reverse complement strand
GAATATTTGTTAGCATTATAAAAGAAAACATTAGTCTCCATCGGAACTATGCGGAATACGAAGCTTTCACATGAGTAACAAAATTGAGTGAATAATCAGTTATCCTGCTGATAGAAATAAGGAGACCTATTTCGTCCCCTAAGAATCGTCTGAGAAAAATGTTAGGGGGTAAGGGTGGTTTGAAACCTTCCACAATTCCTTACGGGATTCTTCGATTACTGAAAGAAGAGATATCTAAAATGCACTTTCGTCAAATATCATAAGATTTTTTTCACTCATTTTTGAACAGCATGCAAAAATGTGTTTTCTTATGACAACTTCGAACTCGTCTTACGGACAAACTGTACATTTTTTCAAATAAACAAAGTTTTGTATGATCAACATATTTTGACCTGTATTACCCGTGGCCTCTGTGTTCCAGCTCTGTGTCCCAGAACTGCATATTCGGATAATATTTCCATGATAGGAACAACCATGCACTTCACACTGGGAGAGCAAAATGCTCCGTGTTCAAAGAAAGCACAGTAATGCAGTAATTACGGAAAATGATACAGAATGATGCAGTCGTTGATTCAAGGGCATCATCCTCTATCGATATGTATTCCTCCAACTCCTAATCATTATCTTACATCACGAAGTTCAAAGTGTAATATTATATGAAATAAGGTCATGTAATATGAAATAGGAGAGGTGGCAACAGAGTATTTCGACAAAAGTGTTTCGATGTTTTTTTGATATTAGTAGTGTTGATTCACAATTCTGCTGGTGTCATTCATACCAGTGATATAAAAAAAACACTGGTTTGATAATCAATCTCATTATGAGGTGAATATTTTGAAGAGAAATTATTTGTATGATTATTTCATTCAAACTCGGCTGGACCTATCATATCATTATAAAACAACATTTAGTTGACAGCGAAAACATAGACAGAATTTTTTTTAATGAATGTGCAATATGACGCCTACTCTCTTCAAAACAAATGTCAATTCATTGTTTCCACTGCCAATTGAATTTTATATTAGAGTTTTATTCAACTTTCAGTAAGAATATTTGTTAGCATTATAAAAGAAAACATTTGTCTCCATCGGAACTATGCGGAATACGAAGCTTTCACAAGAGTAACAAAATTGAGTGAATAATCAGTTATCCCGCTGATAGAAATAAGGAACCCTATTTCGTCCCCTAAGAATCGTCTGAGAAAAATGTTAGGGGGTAAGGGTGGTTTGAAACCTTCCACAATTCCTTACGGGATTCTTCGATTACTGAAAGAAGAGATATCTAAAATGCACTTTCGTCAAATATCATAAGATTTTTTTCACTCATTTTTGAACAGCATGCAAAAATGTGTTTTCTTATGACAACTTCGAACTCGTCTTACGGACAAACTGTACATTTTTTCAAATAAACAAAGTTTTGTATGATCAACATATTTTGACCTGTATTACCCGTGGCCTCTGTGTTCCAGCTCTGTGTCCCAGAACTGCATATTCGGATAATATTTCCATGATAGGAACAACCATGCACTTCACACTGGGAGAGCAAAATGCTCCGTGTTCAAAGAAAGCACAGTAATGCAGTAATTACGGAAAATGATACAGAATGATGCAGTCGTTGATTCAAGGGCATCATCCTCTATCGATATGGATTCCTCCAACTCCTAATCATTATCTTACATCACGAAGTTCAAAGTGTAATATTATATGAAATAAGGTCATGTAATATGAAATAGGAGAGGTGGCAACAGAGTATTTCGACAAAAGTGTTTCGATGTTTTTTTGATATTAGTAGTGTTGATTCACAATTCTGCTGGTGTCATTCATACCAGTGATATAAAAAAAAACACTGGTTTGATAATCAATCTCATTATCAGGTGAATATTTTGAAGAGAAATTATTTGTATTATTATTTCATTCACACTCGGCTGGACCTATCAAATGTCATGATTGAAGTCACATGATATGCGATATCAGCGGCTATTTAGGTAAACAATCAATATGAGCGGCTATTCTGTTCGCTAGCATAAGGGTGCTATGGTTGTCAAACTTTGACATACCTATCAGTCACCGAAAAATTGAAATGTCCCGTTTTGAGCCAACTTCCACTACGAGAATTCGTTACTATGTAAGCGAATCGATATCAGAAAATGACAAGAAGAGTAAAGAGTCTGTCTGGAACAATTCATGTTCATTTGCAAGCAGAAAAACTATGAATTTTGTGCGACTACCCTATCTCTCGTGATTTCCCAAATCCTAAAACAGTGGATGAGGAGAATGGTGATGAATATTAGGAATACACAGTTGAAATTGATATGGAAAACTATATACAGGAAGATTACTTCAATGAATATAAACGTAAGACAAATCCATTTGGATATATTGAATTCACAGGTGCCAGGGTTGCGCATAGTGCAAAAAGGCGAAGCCTACAATATTTTCCTCAATCAAGAAATCAAAGTACATAAGCTCTAATCAAAGAATATCAACGCTATCAATAACATTAATATTCTTTCTTTGCTCTAGCTTCAGATGAATTTGAAACAATTGTACGTAGATATGACGAGAATACCCCAGACGGCCTTCAGAAGAATTTCTATTCAAATAGTATCTGCAGAATTGTAACTTGAATAAAATTTTGAAATTCATATAAACCAGTATTTTTGCACTGTTCATGAAATAATCTTCCTGAATATCACTCGACCATGACAAATGGAGACTATTATTCTCGTTAATCCATCTCGAGTAACTTGTATTTTGGGAAAATTCAATTCGACCATATGAACATAAATAATCATAGCTAAAGCTCTCGGGAGTTATTCAGATTAATTATGTTCATATGGTCTCATCAAATTGTCAAAAAACAAGGTACTCTCGATGAAATCATGACGAAAATATTAGTCGCTATTTGTCATGGTCTCGGGATATTACCTGCGAATATGGATAATTCATTAAATTGATAGTCACATGAAAAATATCATGATATAAATTTCAAGAAACAACACCTACTAGTGATAATTTTTCAGAATATATCAATTTTGTGATTCATAAATGATATGATCTGATGTTAACAGTTGGAATTCAAATAACGTGTACGAACAGTATGACTCCGAATTCAGATTCGACAAAAATAATTTTGGTGTTGAATAGGGTGAATATTGATTCTAATAATCTGGAATTGAAAAAGGCACCAGCAGTTTTCTCAGAGTGTAAAAAAGGGCATGTTCAGTTAATAGTGTTGGGACATTCCATTATGAGAGTCCGGCGTATTGAAACGTTTTTCTATTTTTCCTTCCATATCTCAAGAAACAACAATTCGCATGCATGTTTTAATCGATCGAAATCATCAATTATCAATGCAATTTCATTGGTGACGCAACTACATGCGAGCACAATAATTTTCATCATATAGAATCTTCTAGGACTGGTTGAAATCCCATCAGAATCATGAAATCAAACATGCATGCATCGAAGAATTCTGCACAGTATCGGTCATTGACGGCCTGTCTATAATTTCCTTATAATACTTCCTTTGGCATACAATTTCAAAAGCTTTGTTATTCTATGGAGAAACAAATTTGTTCAAAATATTCTCATTTATCAGAATGGAGTGCCGATAAGTCAATTTTTTCATTGCTAAGGCCCGTGTGACACTTGATTGATTTCTATATAAAATTAAACATATAATTTGATAGTGAATTTGTCAATGCAAAATAAGTATATAAAATTTTATATTGTTCTGTATCTTGTCTGACACTCAATAGAATTTGAGAAGTTCTCAGTTCATCTTTTCAACACTTTATTTCTTGTATGTGTCACAGTCTTGTGTTTTCATTGTGGTCATGCAAATAAAGAACTGGCAACTGAATTCAAATCCAAAATCCAACAATAATCTCTGACAATTCAACAAAGAAGCAATGAAGATAACAACAAATAATCTAGTATTATTAGCTACTTCTGCTGCAGCAGTTTTTATTGGTTTGGCATTGAGAAAACGAAGGTATAAATCAATCAAAAGGCGATGGACAATTCCATGGTTAGAAAGACGGAAAAGGGCAGAGGAGGTCTGAAATTGATGAAAGAATTAGTTTGTGAAGATTCACAGACCTACAAAAACTTTCTTAGGATGTCAGACACACTATTCAAAAAACTCCTCGATTTTATTGAAGAAGATATAAGAAAAAATGATACTTTCATGAGACCAGCTATATCAGCCAAAGAGAGACTGGAGGTGACTCTACGGTTCCTGGCCTCTGGTGATAGTTTCAGATCTCTGATGTATTTGACTAGAATCGATGAAACAACAATATCTAAAATTGTTCCAGAAGTATGTACTGCAATTATCAACAGACTGGAGCATTTGTATCTCGAAGTAAGTAATTGTAAAATAAATAATGAGGTCTAGTTGCCTAATAAATAGTTCTTACTGGCTTGATATAATATATCTAAGAAATAAATTCTTTTATAGACACCTCAAACTGAACTTGAATGGTTGAGGATATCTATGGATTTTGAAGATTTGTGGCAATTCCCTCATTGTCTTGGAGCACTCGATGGGAAGCACATCAACTTTCGTCCACCAAGATCAGATGGATCCTATTATTACAACTACAAAGGGGAACACAGTATTGTACTATTGGGATTGGTTGATGCAAATTATCGCTTCATTTACTGCAATATAGGAATCAATGGTCGAATAAGTGATGAGGGAGTTTTCAGAGAATCTACACTGGGCCAAAAAATAAATAGTAATGAGATGAAATTTCCCACACCAAAGGAGTTATTGAATAGATCAAGAAAAGTGCCATATGTTATTGTAGCAGATGATGCTTTTCTACTGCTCCCAAATCTCATGAAGCCCTATCCAGAGAGAGGTTTATCACTTGATAAAAGAATATTCAATTACCGTCTTTCACGAGCTAAAAGAATAGTTGAGAGTGCTTTTGGCATTTTGTCAAATCGGTTCAGGATTTTACTAAATACCATCAATCTACGTTCAGCAAAGGTGGAGCTCATTACTACTACTTGTGTTATTTTACATAACTTTTTAGCAGATGAGAATCCAAATAGTTATCAACTTTTAGATGATCTCATGGGTCAATCAAATGAATTTGATAGGCAACATTTAGGGAGACAAAGTGGAAATAGAAGTAGAGATGAAGCCCTTTTGATTAGAGATGAATTCAAAGCATACTTCAATTCAAATGGAGCAGTTCCCTGGCAAGATCTACAAATGAACGAGTTTAATTTCTGAAGAATTCATGAGAATATGAAATGCAACTGATTTGTTATGTTTTTTTTTTATTTGGAATAAAATACAAAAGAGTTATGATAAAATACTTTTATTGGAAAAATATTCACTATAGTAAAATAATATTTATTGTTATGAATGTCTTGTTACATTTCGGATGAAGTATGAATTGCAATTGTTATGAACAAAAAAAAAACTGTCAAAATAGCCCAGAAGGAGGACTTACCTGGAATCCTTCCTCGTCCTCGCTCGAACGTTTGACGGGGTTGCAACCACCTATCCGCGAGATTTTCGTGGACTGTATCACTGAGGGATCTGATGAGTCAGTGGATATTTGATAAATCTCTGTAGTACACAGGGTGAGAGATATTTGCGTATTTTCGCGAAACGGCACGCGAGCACCTGTGTTTGCAGGAGTACAGAGCGATACTGGCGATTTATTGGCTCTTCTCGATAAGCCCGCCCGGGAAATTTTGACAGGCATGAGTTTAAGAACAGCACTATTAATTATATTAAACGAAATTACCCATATGTATATCTTATATTATAGTGAATATTTGAATCAATTAAATAAACAAAAATGCAGGTCTCCAATATTTGAAGAAAAAATATTAGGAAAAAAAAAAGATTTCTTCTTAGAAAAATGAAAAAAGCGGGGCATTAACATTCCGCCCACCAAAATACTTAGTAAGTATTTTCGCACAAATTAAGGTGATGGCAGAGGGCAAAGTTTCACGAGAGGTCTTTGAAATAGCCCTTGAACTGTACGAATAGTCGCCACTCTCACTACGCCATCAGATCCGGGGTGAGTTTTTACAACTCTTCCTAATCGCCATTGTAATGGCGGTAAGGTTTCATTCTTTATCAGAACTAGATCACCAATATTGAGAGATCGACCATCAGTAAACCATTTTTTACGTTGCTGGAGGGTGTGCAGATATTCGGAACTCCATCTCTTCCATATATCTTGCTGTAATCTCTGCACCAATTGCCAACGATCAAGAGTATTGATTTTCAGATGGGAGAGATCTGGATCAGGTATGGAGGTCAAAGGTTCCAAGGTGAGGAAGTGACCCGGAGTTATGGAAGTTAAATCGTTTGGATCAGAACTTTGGGAACACAGGGGTCGAGAATTCAATAACGCCTCGATCTGTACCAAAATGGTATAGAGCTCTTCGTATGTCAAAATTTGGGAACCTATTGTTCGAAAAAGATGGGTTTTGATGGATTTAATTCCAGCCTCACTTAGGCCGTTAAAGTGGGGAGAACCAGGGGCACTAAATGAAAAAATAATATTCTCCCCTACAGCAGCTTGCTTCATAAATTCTGAGAGAACCCTTTGCGAACCAATGAAATTAGAGCCTTGGTCACAAAAAATTTGACTTAGTCGTCCCCGTCGACCAATAAAACGCCTGAGGGCAGCGATGAACGCGTTTGTCGATAAATCAGAGGCAAGTTCCATATGAATTGCCTTGGTGGCAAAACACACGAACAGGCATATGTATGCCTTTTGTGATTTAATTCCTCGTCCTTTTCCCATTGTTATGTTGAAGGGCCCACCATAATCCACCCCTACACATGCAAAAGGCTTGATCTGGTTGATTCTCAGGGCTGGTAGATTACCCATAAACGGTGTCAATGGAACTGGGTTCAGTTTAAAACATGTATGACATTTTGAGAGCACATGTCTGATGGCTCGTTTGGAAGAAAGTATCCAAAAATGTTGAGCCACTAAAAAATGCACAGTCTGAAGACCGGGGTGGAAGTGTTCTTGGTGAATACTCTCAATGATCAGATCCGTGAGACGGTGTTTTCGAGGTTATAGAGCTGGATGCTTTTGCTCATAGGCCAATCCAGAAGAATGCAAACGTCCGCCCACCCTAAGGATACCGTCTTCCCCAATGAAGGGGTTGAGTTTTCGGAATCCTTTTGGTAGAGAAATTTTATTCTCTAAATGGGAAATTTCTTGCAAAAAAGAGGTGTGTTGAACACGTCTGACCAGAATTAACAAAGCATGATGCAACTCTTGCAAAGTAAGAGGGGTAGTAATCCTTTTAGAGGGATTTTTTATATTTTCCACAAAGCGAATACAATAAGCAATGACACGCTTTATTTTTTTAAGAGATGAAAACCGATCTAGGAGTATATCTACAGAATCCAATGAAACAAAAGAGCCAAGAACCATCTTTTTTTCTTCACATAATGCTTCAGGGGAGTTAAAAACGAGAGTATCTGTCGGCCAATGCTTCCGGGAGATATGTAACCAATTAGGACCGTTGAACCACAAGGTGTGATTTACAAGAGCAGATGGCAACAACCCTCTCGAGGCACAATCAGCAGGGTTGTCACCAGATCTGACATGATGCCAAAAGGCGGGGGCTTCTCTGTCTTGGATATAGCTTACACGGTTGCTGATAAAAGGGGGCCAACGATGAGATGAAGACTTTATCCAAGTAAGTGCGACCATTGAGTCACTCCAAGCGAATATTTGTGAAAAATGCATGGTATCTTTATAACAGTGAAGTATATATTCCATAAGTTTAGATAACAACACAGCTGCACACAATTCTAGTCGGGGAATGGTCAATTTTTTAATCGGTGCTACTTTGGATTTTCCACAAAGCAGTCTAGTTTCGAATTTGGCTTCAGAAACTTTTAGACGCATATATACAACAGCGGCAAAGCCCCTTTCTGAGCTATCTGCAAAACCATGTAACTCATAAACATTAGAATTTGTTAACAAGCAGTGGCGTGCAATTTTCAAGTCAGAAATCAGAGGAAGTTCGGATTTATACTGAGTCCACTTCTCACTGATATAGGCAGGTGGAATGTCATCCCACCCACAGCCCAAACTCCAGAGATGCTGGATGAGGTATTTGGCAAAAAAAGACAGTGGTGCGAGAAATCCAAGTGGGTCAAAAATTCTTGCGACCTCTGAGAGGATAACCCTTTTGGTACAAGGCTTATCAAGACACTTGATATCATAGGAAAAATGGTCATATGAAGGATTCCATTTAAGGCCAAGGACCTTGATAACAGAATCATTCGAATCGAAAGAGAGCTCGGTTTGTTGACAATCCTCAGGTGGAAGATTTTCCAGGAGAGAGGGGTGATTGCTGGACCACTTCCTCAAATGAAAACAACCGAGTTTGAGCAGATAAATCAATTCTAACTGGAGAGATTTGGCCTCATCTAAGGACTGACTTCCAGAACAAATGTCATCGACATACACATTTGTCCGTAGAATTTTGGAGGCGCGTGGAAACCGTTCTTTCTCATCCTCTGCCAGCTGATTCAATACCCAGATGGCGAGAAAAGGACTAGCAGACACTCCAAAAGTGACAGTTGTCAATCTGAAGTCCTGAACGGGATCCTTCGGGGAGAAACGCCATAAGATACGTTGAAAATCGCAATGTGATTCTCGTAATGCGATCTGCCTATACATCTGCATTATATCTGCGGTGAAGACAAAACGATGTAGGCGAAAATTCAACAAGAGACCCACAAGATCCTGTTGGAGTTTTCTTCCCGTTAAGAGTGTGTCGTTCAATGATAAACCAGAGAGCGACTTTGCCGAAGCATCAAATACAACTCTGAGTTTTGTAGTTGAACAATTGGGATTCATCACACAATGGTGAGGAATATAATAATTATTTTCGATGGAGAGGGAATATTTACTGCTTCCATATGATTACTATCAATATAATCTTTCATGAACTTAGAGTATTCTGAATATAAGATAGGATCCTGATACAGACGTCTTTCTAATGAATATAAACGTTTGAGAGCGAGAAAACGGGTGCCACTGAAATAGGCATCACCATCCCGAAATGGCAGAGAAAGCGAATACCGACCCAAAATGTCTTCACAAAGAAGGTCTTCCGGAGAGATAGAGTTGATAACAGGCACCTCTTCGAGTTGCCAGAATAATTTTAGAGTATTATCTGTTGATGACTCGCAGGAGACATGGAGGGAGTGAACTTGCGTAACAGGGGAGGATTTTATTTCCCCCATTACAACCCAACCAAATATTGTACGGAAAGCACCTGGTTGACCTGGTGCTGTCAATTTTCCATCCAATAAAATCAATGCAAATATGTCCGCACCGAGCAGCATGTCGATCGGACCACTAATATTAAAACGGTTGTCGGCTAATTTTATATTAGCAAGCTGAGGAAATTTTACGAGAGAAAAATTCGTACTGGGCATATCAGAACAAATTTTGGGAATGATGGTGGCTTCAACATTGATTATAGGATGCGATTGGCCTACCGGTCTTATTCGACATGAAGTCGAACCAGAAGCGACGGAAGACATGAATTTTATTTTTGAACTAGCAAAGTCTCTTTTTAAAAAACAATTTATTTGTCAAAGTACAAAAGCAGAGCGAATTTTATGAGATGTTTATCGTACAAAGTTATAAGTCTGACTGAATGTTGGAATGAACAAATGCAACAAGATGATTTTGAAGAGTCAGCGAAATCTAAGAGGTCCCTGGGAACGTCGGTTCGGAATCTTCAGTTCTTAGGAAGCTTATGGGAACCGGTGATATAATTCCTCCCCTCGAAGTTTCAACTTATGCAGTGGAGCGAGGAAGTTGAACCTCTGCCAAATTTATCCCTTGGTTTTGGTCGTTAGAGTTCTTGATTCGTCGGATGATATCCAGATTTCTGATGATGAAATATGTAATACCAGATGCTACGAGGATATACAGGATGATGGTCCAAATAGAGGGAAGATGAGAAATCTTGGTATTCTGTAGGTCTGGCTGGTTTTCGATGATTTTTTTCGTTATAAGGTGAAGATCGTCCAAATTTGTTTCTTCTAGGTGGATGGTCCAATTTTGTTTCCTCTCGAGGCTTTGATTCAGTTGTGGAAAGAGAATCAATTGACGTTGACTCATTGATTCCTCTTCATTGGCGATTTGTTCGGTGTTGGTTAAAACTTGACATCCAACAGGAATTTCTACGAGGTATGCACCAAGTAATCGTAGGAATTCTTCTTGTTTTCGGCACTTCAGACTGACCATCTCTTCATGTGGAAATACGGCTATCCATTGTTTGGATTCCAGTTGTCTAATGATAGGCTTTGAAATTCTGACCGGGACTTGTTGACAGTTTGAAGGGTGTTTCTTATCGAGAAGTTGGATTTCGCATGGGCCATCTGGTTCGACTTCTGACAAGTCGATTTTCTTGCATATGAAGTAGTTAGGGACGATTTTGGTACAAAGATCACCAAAAAATGCGAAGTACAGATCACTCTTCAAGAGAAATCTATCGTTTGGTAAAATGGTCTTGAACTCATTCAGACTCGGTACAGGTATTGAATATAATTGATAATAATTGAATTTTTCTGAATATGTTATAGGTAAATGTAAAAGGTATGTAATTTTGTTATTTTTTATGTAGCATTCGATATCTATTATTTTTTCTATTAACAAAATATTGTCTGGAGTAATTTCGAACGGAAATTGATCTTTATTGATCGAGTTTTTGAGTTTTGAAAGCTCGTTGTAGAGATCTGAGATTCTTATAATGCTGGGGTGCATAGTGTTTCATTTGGAAAAAGTCATTGAATTCTCAATATCTTGCAAAAGGGAGTTGATTACTTCGTATACATTTATCATATGGTTCAAGAGGTCTTTGACTACCAAACTGTGACTCAGGTTTTGACTAAGTCCTATGTATAGGGCAATTTGATAAATTTTAGATTCTAATTCCTTTTCGTTGTGGGTGATTTTTCGAATTGTGTCGTTGAATTTGTGTATAATATCGGTAGAAATAGTGTTTTGTTTGACAATGTTGCTTGCTAATCTGTTTTGATTTCCTTGAATATCTTTTATCATCTGTTCATAACGTTCGCCGTCGCTAGCGTCTAAATTCTCAGAAACTGCTTTGAAAAATGATCCAAGGCCGTTTATTAAACCTCTCTTGTTGCGTTTTGGCTGTGGAATTATTTCTTGTAATCTAATCTCGGCTCTTTCTTTCGTAAGAGTTAGAATTCTCAAATGCTCTGAAGAATCGTTTGAATAATTTTTATTGACACTGAGACTCTCCAGCAATTTTCCATATTGTTTATCGAGTTTTTCTATTTCGTCTACTATGGGGTTCAAGTCGAAAAAATGTATGAAGGTATGCATGTACTCTTGCACTTTGGCTGTTCCTAACTTAACAGGTAAAAGTCCAGGGTTGGTTTCCAAGTTTTTTATTTGGATCGTTTCCTGGTATCCCATCACGAGTGGGAATCTGAAATATTATTAATAACTACTTAATCAAAACTATATGTATTTCTTAGGGGACGTTTCAAATTATCCATATGGGCTTTAGCTTGGGACGTGGTCGCGACTGTTTTACGGTTGATATCTACTTTCTGAATTTGGGTAGGTTTATGAAATTTATTTGCGTCTTTTTGTCTGATGAACTTTTTCAAATATGTTTTATCAGCTTGTTTGAATAAATTTGGGTTATCCTGGGTTTCGTTTAATTTTGAGATTATTTTTTCTTTATTATCCCTGAGGCTTTGATTGATTAGTGAATACATGATTTTTGTTTTTTCTTTATGATTATTGACGTAGTCATTAACTAAGATGCGGTCGATATTTATATCAAAAGGGTTTTCATTACTGATATGACCGTTTACGACGTCTATGGGTTTGAATTTAGTAGCCGAATGTATCGAGTGATTATAAGCCAAAATTGCGTATGTCATTTTTAAACTTATTGGAGATTTATCAAATCCTTGTGTATTCAACAACCTTATATGTTCAATTAACGTGGAATGTAGTCTCTCTATAACACCGTTAGATTGAGGGTGGTTTGGTGAGCAAAAATGAAGTTTTATTTTATGGAGGGCCAAGAGCTCGGTTATTACGGTATTTTTAAATTCTGTCCCATTGTCTACAGTTATTTGTTTTGGTACACCGTGGTGTGAAAAGAAGGTAATGAGGTTATTGGTTATTTCAGTTGAACTCAAAGTTTGTAATTTATAGGCTTGGGCGTATTTTGAAAAAGTGTCTATTATTGTTAAAAATTTGGTTTTCTCTAAAGTAAAGGTATCTAAGTGGATTATTTCGAACGGTTCAGAAGCTGTTGGAGTAATATTCATTTGCATTTTGATTGGTTTCCTCTCGTATTTGCTTTCTTGGCAAATCTCGCAATCATTAATGTATGTTTGAATTGATTTTTTAAGATCTGGCCAGTAATATTTAGTTTTTATTCGATTTTCCGTTTCGTCTATGCCACGATGGTTCGTTTTACTCTCGTGGTAGTTTTTAATTATTTCTAAAACATCGTCCTTATTGGTGACATCTATTAATTTATTTTTACAGCGTTTTAACTTCAGTGAAGGCCACACAAAATTTCGTCTGACAACTTCCGAGAATTTTTCATACATATTTGGTTCGTTAAAATACAGGTGGTACTGAACTTTTGGCACAACATAATTTTTCATGAAATTAACGACATCCTGTTCGAATTGATTTTCTGAAATTTGAACTTCAATCCTTTGTTTTTTCTCGAACAAAATGGTACGTTTTACCTTGGCTGGTGAATGTAATACAGAAAAGAATATTATTTGATTTTGACCATGGTTGACAGGGGATTCGGAAATAGGAATATCAACTATAGGATTTTGTTCGAAGTTTGTATGAACAGTGACGTCATCGTCATGGTTTTCTTCTAATATATTTTCGCTTATTTCTTCATCTGGTTGAACTTGCATGGATATATTATCGATTTCAGGGTTAGGATTTAGGTTATTATTAGAGGGTTCGCCGAAAATTTCATTCAAGCCTGGGTCTGGAAGATTTTGTGCTTGCGTACTGATTAGGTTCTCGATTATATTACCAACATTCTCGGTTTCTTTTGTATGAATTTCAATCCTAGATAGAGCGTCTGCGTTAGAGTTCAGTTTGCCTTTCTTATAAGTAATACTATAATCAAATTCATCTAGTTTAATGCGCCATCTTAATAGTTTCGAATTAGGATCCTTTAGAGAAAAAAGCCACTGGAGTGGTTTGTGATCAGTGATGATATTAAAATGTCTTCCGTACAGGTACGGCCTGAAGTATTTGGTCGCCCATACGATAGCTAACAGTTCTTTTTCTATCGTACTGTAATTTCGTTCAGAGTCGTTCAGGGTACGTGAGGCGTACGCCACTGGCTTATCGACTCCTGAATGTTCTTGAGAAAGAACTGCGCCTAGCGCGACATTACTGGCATCGGTGGTTAAGTTAAATTTCTTGGAAAAATCTGGGTATTGCAAGATTGGTTCGTTTATTAGTAGATTTTTGCAAGTTTCAAAACATTCGGTGAATTCAGAATCATGTACGATTTGTGCACCTTTTTTAAGGCACTTCGTCAATGGTTTTGTGAGCTTCGCGAAGTTATTTATGAATCTTCGATAGTATCCTAGAAGGCCCAAAAATCCTTTGATTTGTTTTGTCGTCTTGGGAATAGGGAAGTTCTTTATTGCAATTATCTTGCTGGGGTTTGGTTTAACACCATCCGGGGTGACAACATGGCCAAGATACGCCACTTCTTTTCTTAGAAACTCGGACTTATCTAACTGTATTTTAAAATTAGAATCTCTCAATCTCTGAAACACGGTTTTTAAACGTTCGATATGCTCCTGTAATGACGTCGAAAATATTATTATGTCGTCAAGGTAGACGAGACATTTTTCATTTTGTATACCACGTAGAATGTTGTCCATGACACGCTGGAACGTGGCAGGGGCATTCTTGAGACCAAAGGGCATCCTGAGGTACTCGTAATGACCATTCTCCGTGTTAAAAGCAGTTTTTGCTATATCGGTTTCATCCATTTCAATTTGGTGGAAACCACTAGCCAAATCGAGAGTTGAAAAATATTGACAC
Organism: Phaedon cochleariae; assembly: GCA_918026855.4. Taxonomy (NCBI): domain Eukaryota; kingdom Metazoa; phylum Arthropoda; class Insecta; order Coleoptera; family Chrysomelidae; genus Phaedon; species Phaedon cochleariae. The sequence goes on along the minus strand of OU896721.1, from coordinate 14,755,649 downwards.
TTTCCTAACTTGTCCAAAAGATCCGTTATATTCGGTAATGGGTACTTATCATCTACCGTTTTTTCATTAAGTTTGCGGTAGTCCACAACAACACGCCACTTTTGTTTGCCGGAAGCATCTAGCTTCTTGGGAACCACCCATATAGGTGACGACCAAGGAGAGTTACTAGGCCTTATGATTTTTTGTTGCAGCATATTATTGATTTGCTTTTCGACCTCTTGCTTATGAATAAAAGGGTAGCGATAAGTTTTTGTGTAAACTGGGATCTCATCATTTGTACGAATTTTATGTTTAATTTGGTTGGTGAAACTTAAAGATGTGTCTTCATTATAAAAAATATCCGAATATTCTTTGCATAAATTCAGGATGTTTGATTTTTCTTCAATATTTAAGTGATCGGTTCTTAATTTGGAAATGTCTAATTTTTGTTTAGGGGTATCATCAAAATTGTTGAAATTAAATTCTTGAATATTACATCTATCAAATTTTTCAACGTCAAGTGGAGCAGAAAAATCTAACGTAATTAGTTTAGTCGTATTATTTAAAATGGAAGTTATGGCTTCGCCATTTTTCGCAATAGTAAGACACTCTGGTATCTCACAATTATGGATTTTTTGATGGGGTATTATAATTTCACCATTTTCTATCGAAGTTTTGACTTTAATGATTTGTTCCGATCGTGGAGCAATTTTTATTAAGTTTAATTCGTTTCTTGTCTTATGATAAAATAACTTGATATTAGCATGAGGCGTAATCAAAATTGATTTGTCGAAATTCAAGTTCGCTTGCAATAACTTCAAATTATCTAAACCTATTAAACCATGAAAAGAATCGTGAAACTTGAATAAATAAAATTTCAGGGTTGTTGGCTTTGGCAGATTAAAAATTCTAGACGTAGGCAAATGAGCGCTATGTTTATGAGCTGATTTCTGGAAAACAGTTGACACTATGAATGGGTCATTTCGAATTGAATTTGGAAAATTATTGAATGCGATTTCGGGGTCCATGAAAGATTTGGTTGATCCCGAATCTATTAATATTTTTAGGTTGTGTTCAGGAAATATTATATACGGTAGTTCACTAGAATCCGTACTATTGAACGAAATTATCTGTTTATTTATGTCTGATTGTTTTTCGGGGGATCTACGTAAAAATTTTCATCATAAAAATATTCGTGTTCTTCATTAAATGGCTTTGAATGATTATTTTCCTCAATTTGTTCATCACACTGTGATTGTGGTGTAGAATAATCGACTTCAGTATTAAAGAGTTCTTCTGAAGTGAAATTTCTTTGTGGTTGCCTAAATTGGGATGGTCCTGGTTGACTGTGATTGAAAGTTTGCCTAGTATTTACACTCATTGGTGTTTGATTAGATGTAGGTCTATAATTCGGATTCGGTTTGAAAACATTTGTATTTTGATTCGGTTGCTGCCTAAATACTTGAGAATTTCTGAAATATCTCTGAGGTTGATTTGGCCTGGGTTGTAAATGAATTGGTTGTGATGGAAATTGATTATTAGTTTGTTGTGATTGATTATATGTTGGCCTGGAGTTGAAATTTGGTTGTTGATTGAAATTTGAATAATTTCGATTTCTCTGATAGCTGTTTTGTTGTTGCCTAAAATTTGGTCTGAGCTGAAAATTAGGTCTAGTAATATTTCGATTGGTACTTTGAGAATTATTTTGTGAATTATTCTGGTAATAATGATTATTTTCTTCCTGAGTTATGAATTGAAGTGCTTCATTCAAGTCATTAGGACGCATACATCTAATCGTATTTCCAAGCGGTTCTCTCAATCCACTCAAGAAAGATTTTAAAGCTAGTTTATTATACAAATTTCTTTTCAATAAAACTGCGGGTCCTGGAGTTTCATGAACATCAATATATGAACACAATAAATTCAAAAGCTGAAGAACGCGATCGAAAAATTGCTGGGGCTTCTCATTCGGAGATTGCCTAACCATTACCAAATCTCTATTGAGACAAGCCTCATCTCTTTGATCTGCGAAATTACGATACAAGGTATTTTTTAATTCCTGCCAATTGCTAACATTTTGAATATTTACCATTAATCGGGCGTTGCCGGTCAATTTGCCAATCAGTGAGTGAAGTAAAAAGGTATTCAAGAAGTTATTTGCATTAGTATTATCATAAAAATTATTGATTATACTCTCACAAGTAACAAGAAATCTGTTCAGTTCATTAGGGTTCCCGTCAAATTCAGGGACACATTTCAAATAATCGGGTTTGAAATCCTGAGGAGCCATATTTGGGTGATAGATTATTAATTGATTATCACTATCGCTATTACTAGTAGTGTGTGTATTTGAAAAGTTATTATCTGGACCGTCTGAGTCAGAAGAAGACGTTGCCAAAGATAGATTCTCAAAAAGCTTTTCCAAGTTAAAAGACATGTACTGTACTCACAATATAAAGATGACTTTGCTCATCGTTCACCTAACTTATGAAGGAATTGCCGGTTCTGCTGCTGTGTCTTCACCTGGTCAATTGCCTCGCAGAGAAAGACGATTTGTGTTCTTTCCCTCTTCGGTTGGTTCTGGTTGATTTCCACTGGATAGGTCCTCGATGGACTGGGTTGCCTGAAGTTCAAGGAGCCACTCTGTCCGACGAAAATGTCCGAAAACCACTCGAAAGTTCTTTGAAATAGCCGGTTAATTGTAGAAACAAAACTAATGCACGATGCACTAATCCCGACTATCCTACCGACTGCGCCAATTTTATTTTTGAACTAGCAAAGTCTCTTTTTAAAAAACAATTTATTTGTCAAAGTACAAAAGCAGAGCGAATTTTATGAGATGTTTATCGTACAAAGTTATAAGTCTGACTGAATGTTGGAATGAACAAATGCAACAAGATGATTTTGAAGAGTCAGCGAAATCTAAGAGGTCCCTGGGAACGTCGGTTCGGAATCTTCAGTTCTTAGGAAGCTTATGGGAACCGGTGATATAATTCATGTTTCCCAAACCTTTGATAGAAAGACTGGTGTTTTTTATAGATAACTTCAGACGGTTTGCACAGCTTTCCGTTATAAATGAGGCTTGGCTCGCAGAATCTAAAAGGACACGAATAATGTTGAAATTACCGCGAGAATCAAGAATCTCAACTTGAGCTGTAGAGAGCAAGACTGTCGTGGTTGAGGAGATACTTGTTAAAGCATTTACTTCTGGTTCCAAGTGAGTAGGAGTCTCTGAGGAAGTGGAGGGATCAACGGAAATATCCGAAGAGGATTTGATAGTATTGTGATTGAAGTGTAACAGGGTGTGGTGAAGAGTACTATTACAAACAAAGCAAGCAGATTTTGAAGAACAACTTTTTGATGTGTGTTTGAATCCTAAACAGTTAATGCACCATTTATTTTGCTTGACAATATCATATCTCTCCTTCGGAGTTTTGGAAAGAAAGTTAGGACATTTATATATCGTGTGGTTTAAGTTACAAAGAGAACATTTGAGTTTACTGTCTTCGGTATTCGTTAACATAGTTGATGAGTACTTAGGAGAGCTTGGATATTTCTGCTTCGAATAACTTTTTTTATTACTGAAATCATTATTTACTTTTGTTGGTACCTTGACAAGTGACAGAGAATTCAAGGCAAGACAATGAAAGTCCAGAAATGCATACAATTGAGGATAAGTAGGTACATCTGAAGAGGCATGTTTCATTTCGAAACGCTTAAGAGACTCGTCATCAATCTTTTTCGTGAGCAAAGTAAACAAAACGAAGTCCCATTCCGAGACTGGGAATCCCAGGTTATCTAAAGCTTTCAAATTATTATTGAATGTATCTAGCAAGTGTCTCAGATTAGAGGGTGATTCAAGATTGATTTTTGGAGCACTAGTAATTTCATTCCAATAAAATGTTGCTAGCGCTCGCTTATTTTGATAACGGTCAGTCAGAATATTATAAGCGATATCATAATTATCACCTTCAAGAGGAAGATTTTTTATGAGCGAGAGTGCCTCTCCAGATAGAACAGACAATAAATACTGAAATTTTTTCAATTTTGGAAATTGAGTCATTATTATGAATTAAAGAGTCGTATAACCCGATAAAAGTCGTCCATAATTTCAGGGTGCCGTCAAATGATGGTACATTTAGTTTTGGAAGTTTAATATTAGAGTGTGTTAGGTTCTGAGAGGAAGTGGTGGGTGTTGTAGGAGCATTTTCGAAGAGATCATGGTAAATGGATTTTATCTCAAAATATTGACGATCAACTTCCGAACGAATCTCCTTTTCAGGAGCCAAATCTGCACCATCCATGGAAACGAGAGTTTGAACCACGGCACTGTGCTGTGTATTGAATTCTTCATAAATATCTGACAGTTCACTGAACCTCATTTTGAAGGATGTATGCTTAGCAATATTAGCAACTGCAGACTCTGCACTCGTCAATATTTCAAAAATTCTGTCCATAGCAATATCCCGAGAAGCGCGATACTGCTTCAGTTGTTTAGCTGCCGCCATTTTACTTGGAATTCCTTATTTTATTCAAACTAACTATTCGAAATAATCAAACAAACATATAATCAATTTTCAGTAGTTTTAGAGAACAACTGCACTATAATGATAAATAACTAACCTTTTAATTTTCGTTCGTAAAGCAAAGGAAATGCATCGAGTCATAAAAAGCGGTCACAAATAATCTCGGAATGAATGAATCTGTTCTGCATGAATTGAAAGGAATACATGTATTTACTTACATAAAGTGAGTAATGTAAAATGAGAGTAAAGTTTACACACCGAGTAAAAAGGTGTAAAAGTGCCGAGCGTTCAGAGCTGACAAAAACTTCGAATAAAAAGATGTTTTCGACCGGCAATTTGTCGAATGCTAGAGGAATAAATTCAAGGTCACATGAATATAATTTGAAAAATGTACCCAAGAGAAATTTTAATTCAAATATTCACTAACATCCGGCTCGAAGGACCAAAAATAATGTTACATTTCGGATGAAGTATGAATTGCAATTGTTATGAACAAAAAAAAACTGTCAAAATAGCCCAGAAGGAGGACTTACCTGGAATCCTTCCTCGTCCTCGCTCGAACGTTTGACGGGGTTGCAACCACCTATCCGCGAGATTTTCGTGGACTGTATCACTGAGGGATCTGATGAGTCAGTGGATATTTGATAAATCTCTGTAGTACACAGGGTGAGAGATATTTGCGTATTTTCGCGAAACGGCACGCGAGCACCTGTGTTTGCAGGAGTACAGAGCGATACTGGCGATTTATTGGCTCTTCTCGATAAGCCCGCCCGGGAAATTTTGACAGGCATGAGTTTAAGAACAGCACTATTAATTATATTAAACGAAATTACCCATATGTATATCTTATATTATAGTGAATATTTGAATCAATTAAATGAACAAAAATGCAGGTCTCCAATATTTGAAGAAAAAATATTAGGAAAAAAAAAAAGATTTCTTCTTAGAAAAATGAAAAAAGCAGGGCATTAACATGTCTATTCAGTCATTTCACTTCATAACTATCACAAATCAAAAATATTTAGTTTTCAACTAGCAAACATTTTTTTATTACTTGGTACTTGAGAGAGTACCATGTAGAATTCACATAATGATTATTAAACTAGAGATCAACTATTCTTCTCAGTAATAGAATAGCACAGAAAAATAAATAAAATAATAAACTCTGCAATATCAAAACTAAGTATATCAATGCTGTTTCTAAATACCTACCTACCTAATTAATCTAAGAAAATAATAAATTGCATATTTCTGCCTGGACATTCTTCTGTTTGTCTGAATTCTTTATTAATTTGAGTCTACTGGCAACAAAATCACCAAAAATATCTTCATGGGCTTTTCCTGGTGTATTTGCATTACTTTGGCTGCGTAATACATTTGTTACCTCACTCATAACTGAAGATGCAGATTCTATTAAAGTGTCTTTCAAGGTCAAATTATTTTTTTCAATCGTTTCGGTATTATTTGATCATTATTTTTTGTGGGGACTGATCTCTTGGATGGAAATATAACACCACTTTCAGGTTCATGAGATGTTTTTGCTTGAATGGCCAACCTCTAATATAAAACAACATTTCAATTTATATGTTCACACAAAATGTCAAAAAATCAAAAATCTATACTACACATATCTACTCACCTGGATATTTTTTGTGCAACTAGATCTTTTCGTTGGACAAATAACAGCACTCTCAGGTTCAGTGGATGTTTCCTGGAAAAGAATAAATTGAAAAAAAAACTCTAATATCAAAACATAACTACCACTCATATCTGCTTACCTGGATATCTGATGAAGGATATAATATTTCACCACTCTCCTCAGCAATATAATCCTGATGGTCATACTCCAATGTAATGATCTCTGAATTCTCATCAGCTTCAGGATCACCATTTTCATAATCTATTTGAGATTCATCATCTATTTGAGTTGCATCATCTATTTGACTTGTATCATCTATTTGAGTTGCATCATCTATTGTAGATAAACTATAATCTGCTTCACTTTGATTAAGGATGTCAAATAATTTTCTGATGGAACAATGTTCCAGCAAAAACAGCATTGGGTCAAAGTATCATAAATTTGGTTGATATATCTGGAACAAATACATTCTAAATTGATATTTGCACATAAAAAGGCTCCAATGAAAATTTCAATTTTATTCCATTTATATTTGTATCTGGTTTTATTTTTCTCAATACCTTTTCTATATATTGAAGTTTATCGGCTCTACAGTGCTTATTTTTATAAAAGGGATCTTTAACAGCATACAAGCATGGTTTTTCACTGATGAGCTCGATCAATAATCTCACTTGTTCTTTGGACCAAGTCATATTTCATCAGAATCAGAGATAATCAGAATCATCAGATATTATATTATTAGGTGATGAAATGTGGACACAAATTCCAAATGAAAATAATAATATGATAAAGTTCACCTCTCACTGCTCACTATCATCACCTATCAATCTATCATTAATTTCAGGTTAGGTCTGTTCTTCTGCGCACATTATGCATAAAATTTCATTTCATATTTTATTTAAATAGAACATGTTCTATTTCTGGATATAATATAAATTTCTATGTAAAAATTCACATCAGAAAGCTGTATGACACCTGAAATCAAATTCAATATAAGAATATCATATACAATTCTATTAAAAATTATGATATCGATGATACTTCAGTTTCTCCTCTATTAAGGGGTAGAAGACGAGGTAAATATTTGAAATTCCAGAACGGACTCCGTCTTTCTCACTAAATATCTCTGCCTCGCTCGTTCTATAGGCGCATCTTATTACCGCGAAGAAGACATACGAGGGGATGTCCAAAATTATTCGAGAGCGAAATATAGAAAAGTGAAGGATTTTTAGATGCTGTGAGATAAGTTGCCGTGAATTTTCAAAGCTGCTCTTCTGTATGATATTTAGAAGGGTCATTTTATAGCATGAATGCGAAACTGCTGTTTTTTTTCTCACGATGATTTCATCAAAATTCTCTTGATCAATTCACCATATTCCTCGACTTTTGTGTTAAATAGGAATTTCCACAAGGATACAAGGATTATATTGTTATTGAATATATTCATCAGTTTGCTGTATATTGTCCGATATGAGGAAGATGCTACTAGAAACTATGGGACAAATTCGATATACTCACATAGCCAAATGGTCAATAGGGGAAACAAAACAAGTTGAGATTCCATGTAAGAAAGATTCTGTTGGCCTTCAATAACGAAGATATTATGTGAAATTGCCATATTATAATTTCAATGGCCGACATTTCAGATATGATTCATCTCAATTAAGCAGCGACGTTTCTTTAAAAAATTGTTGCTTTATTCAAGATGGCATATTATAAAAAAATCAGATCCGAAAAATTCATGTTCTCTTGTTATATAGAAAAAGCTCATTTTATGATCAGTTTTCTAGAAACATTTCATCAGATTCAGGAAGATCAGACATAATGCCGTAAGAACTGCTCTTCAATTTGCACGACACACTTTGATCGGTTCATTAAAAAATATGAAACAAAAACGTTCTAATGAATTTTCAATTCGAACCTAGCTGATAACTCTCTCATTTCAACTGCATTTATGTGAATTTACGATAGGAATCGACAGATATAAGTAGTTGATAAGAAACCACAGAACTGCTTTTTTGATGATTCGAAATGTTCGTTTTTGATCGACATCGTGACTTGTTTCTATTTACAAATATCAATGAAGTAATAATGAAATAGTATAGGCGGTGTTTTTCATCATTTGACGTGACGTGACATCTGTTGATGATCCGAAAAGATGGGTACTGGTGAAATTATGGCATGAATATTTCACGAAAGTGTGCTGCTGGGTCTTGTAGCCATTTAATTTCCTGCTAAGTAATGCTCATCTATTAGACAGCGATGTCATTGCTTCACATTTGACATTCCATGAGCGATGAGATTTTTTTGAAATAATAACCCGGAAAAACCACCTTAGATTTTTCCGATTTCCTTCATATTTTAATGACATGATATTGTTTTGAGTACAATAAAATGGCGAAATTTCAAGTCGATATGTCAAAGGGTTCCAGAGAAATATCGATTTATGATTACCACAGAGTACAGACAAACAGACAGACAGACCACACTCAAAAACCAAAGTTGATCAAAATTCGATGGGGATCATTTTCTCCAAAGTCACTATACCTCTATCTCGCTTAGTTTCCGAGATAGCATTTTTGACAAGGCCTCCACTATATAGGTATAGCGTCGTATAACCAATAGCCGTAGAAAGGTTTTACCCCTATACATATTCTTGGGGCTGTAAATCTTCTATGGTATTGAATATTGCAAACATCTGAACTTTTTTCATGTTCAGCATTTGAGAAATAAAGTGACATCTTGAGTGCAAGAATCACGCGGCACATCATGCGATAAAAAATAGGGCACGACTACTAATATCTATCTAGAATTTCGATCAAGAACTAACATTTCAAATCATCAAATAAATCAGTGTTAGTGGTACTGTGCTTTTTCTCGTTCGCTCTTTTCTGTCAATTTTTACCCAACAAAAATGTACAGAAAATCTATTTACATGAATCCAGTTGGAAGTACTGTTTACTTCATCGGTCAGGTCGAAATTGAAAATTCATTCGAAAGTTTTTGTTTCATATTTCTTCATTGAACCGGTCGAAGTGTCGTGCCCTGAAAATGAAGAGCAGTCCTTATGGCATTTTGTCAGATCTTTCTGATTCTGATAAAAATTCTCGCGAACAGTGATCACAAAGTGAACTCTTTAGAAATCAGTAAAACATGAATTTTTCGTATGTCTGGATCTGGATTTTTTCCATAAGGTGCCATCTGGAATAGTTTCGATTGAGAAATGTAGCTGCAAAATTTCAGCAAATTACGATGAGTTATTTCTGAAATGGCAATTTCACATCGTAGTAGATGGATTTTTTTTTCATATACAGCGTCCCACACTTGGAAAAACGCTTTTCTCTTTTTATATTTCAGTTATTAGTCGTGCGATTTTTACCAAATTCGGACTGGTATTCTGTATCTGGGGTAACGGGGTCAATTTTTCATGAAAAGGCATCATTACTCACCCTGTGTATTATAAATGATGTGAATGATTTTTGTAATCCGAGGTACACAATATGATCACATCGACTATCGGTGACTTCGATGCATGTCAAGACTCGAGAACATAAATATAACCGCCATCGCATATCAACATTTGTGGAGTTTTTACATAAATAGATATACCTACACTGGTACGCGTGCTTCCATGACGCGAGTCTGCCGGTTTACTCTCATCCCAGAAAGTGCCTAACTGGCCTATAGAAATTATCGCTCCAAAAATCAATTAATTTCTCACTATTTATATTTCAGCATTCTACAACATCATAAGTACATGAATTGCATGAACTTTTGACGTATTCGCGTTGTCATTATGATTTTCATTCGGGATTGAATGTCAAACAACTCAAGCAAGTGAGATAGAAACATGGACCCACTTGATTATACCCAAGAAGTACGTGTTTTTATGGGCCAAAAATTTGTTATCATGATGAAAAGAACGTGTCTTCCTTGGTTGAGATCTGTATCATGATAGAAATCCGAGATGATTAATTCGCTTCTTATAAAATGGGAGTAGGAAGTTTTCCTACTATTCATTCGGAAAAGATGAGTTCAACAAAAAAAGTGTGCCTCGTTTTTTTTTATGTAAACCATAATTTTCTACCTACTGGTGCTATTGAACGTTCCAGAATTTGCGGTTAATTAGAATTCATTATTTATTCGGGGCTGATAATGCAGAGAGAAATTTGACCCATTCTATAGTATTTCAAAATTATTGAATTTTTCCACATTAGAGGTTCGAAAACATGAGTAACATACTGTAAAGTTAGTTCCTACAAAAAATCCTGATTTATGAAACCCATTTCAATTTCAATAAAAACGCACGGAACTGTCTATAATGATGTTTCTTTTCCTAAAAACTGATCATATCAATGGTAATTCATACTAGTCCAAATTTGGTAAGAATCGCACGATTGATAGCAATAATAGCTGAGATATAGAGGAGGGGGGCGTTTGAAGTGAGACATGCTGTATATAATTATATATTATACATATATCAATTCGTCTTTACCCCGTCCTGCTGTTCACCATGTGGCTATCTGAGTCTCCCCATGAATCACAAAAACCTGAACTTCGAAGTAAACACTCGAAACACTTGTAGCAATCTACCATGGTCAAAGTTATTCCTTCAATTAAATGACCAAAGGTGTCGCCGTGATTCACTTTTACATCAAATTCAACAATGTGTGTCGCCGTATAGTTTTTTGCGCTGTTCAGACTTTTTGTAAAATTTCCTTCGAAGCTTCTATCTGCGTTCGATCAGTAAAAGATAAAGCTAACAGCCTTGTGGTTTTGAGAGTGATCATGGATGATATACCATCTAGGAGATATTCGTTTGCCTGGTGTTAGGTAAGTGATCTTGCCAGGAATTTAACTTGTAAATATAATTATCATCCTGAACAATTTGATTAATTATGGTTCATTCTTTTAGTTTGTTCGATACTCGACTTTGATAGTTGTTAGCCATCCGTTAATTATAAAAGAATTATACCCAGATCAAGATTGGAGTCTGATTTACTATATATCTGCGAGAACCATAAAATCACCCTGTTACATCTTGGCGCCCAAACGTGACGCAATATATAGAAGAAAGAAACATGGTTCTTGGTCATTCACCGATGGAATCGGATGAAAACGGGTACAATTTGAGGAGCAGAAATCCGGCATCTCAATCAAAAACAGGTGCCATCCCAAGACATATGCTACCAGAGATGTGGGGTTCCGGAGGACCGGTGCCACAAAATATTAATGAAACTACAGGAGGTAATTTGATGGAAACACCAGCATCATCCGGTAGCCAAGGTAGGAGAAAATTTGTTCCTAGTAATTCTGCGCCACCGCCACCTCCAAAAGAAGCCAGAAATAGTTATACACAGGGTACTAGGGAACAAAGCCATTCGTGGGGGGAGAATTTATTCATGCCACAGCAGAATAAATCAAACTTACCTCCAGAACAAAGAAATTTTGCATCAAGTATACCGGTTAATTTCCCCCCACCGAACCATCACACATCTGGACCACAGTCTGGACCAAGAAATTTCGAGGGAAATTATCCGGGATCACAGAGAAACGTGAATTTTGGTGGAGATCAAAATTCGCAGAATTCAAGAAGTGAATATCGCTTAATTGAGTTATTTAATCAAGTATTACAGAATTTTCAAAATGTAAATCACTTACCTAACCAAAATAACATGGGATCAAATCAAAACCATAGAGATATTTTTGAAATATTTAAAAGATTGCCCACTTTCGACAACAAAACCTTACATCCGATTGATTTTTTGCAGCAAATAGAATTCTGTATGAGATCAGAGAATATCAATTTTCAAGATTTTAAATTTGCAATGGCTAATCAATTCAAAGGTGAGGCTTTCCTGTGGAGTCAGGCGTACTTACATGCATTTAATAATTTTAATGAGTTCAAAAGCGCCTTCGTAGAACAATTTTGGTCAGAAACAGTTCAATTGGAAGTTAAACTAAAGCTACAATCTGCTCGTTATTTCGAAGGCTCTTTTGTTCAACATTTCATGAGACATGTGGCAATGGCTAAACATTTGATACCACCCTATCCGGAAAATCTTTTGATAAAAACGATTGCTCGCAGTTTTCCACCAAATATTTCTGCAGTATTAGTAGGAACCACATCGCTAGGGGATGCGATGGATAAATTACGACAAGCCGATTACTACTTTTCTGTGGAGGCACAAAATTCCGCTATGCAATATCAAAATCAGACGAATCAAACGAAACATTTTCATTCTCAAAACGCGTCATCAAGGACAAATAATAATATTATGCAGTCAAATCAAGCTCAATGGTCTAGGCGCGAACGCGATTATTCAAAAAGAACCGATCGTGATTTGACGCAAACGCAGAAATTCGATCGCGGTCAACCGTTGAGCGCGGCCGCTGTTAGGACGATAGAAATATCGGAGAATACGGTGGATACGGGGGACAGCGAAAATGTTGAGGTTTCGGGAAACGGCAATTCGCCTCACGAACTGTAGGTTTCGGTCGTGGGGGAAACAGTTTACAGGGCCGAGGCTTGTTTGAACAGTACTAGAGAAGATTTATTGCAGGAATGTGATTTTGATCATATTGAATCGGAAACACGTTCTCCAATAATTCAAATTAATCTGTATGGCATGACATTTCCTGCTCTGATTGATACTGGAAGTATGGTTTCGTGCTTAAATGAAGATGTATGGGAACAATTAGCTCCTTTTTGGAAAAACATTCCAACATTTTCATGTGCCTCAGTCCGAGTAACGGGAGCATTCAAGGCCAAACAGAGACGTGTTAAAAAACAAGTTTTGTTAACTATTTCCATATTACAAATTGAAGTAATTTTTGAATTCTTGATTATTCCGGATCTCGCGTACCAAATAATACTAGGGGTTGATTTGTTGCGTTCGTTATCCACACAAATTGATTTGAAAGCCAAAATCATTTTGATGAAAATCCAAAACCAATGGTTAGAAGTTCCGGAAGTTAGGGCTATTCACGAAAGTGGGTCTGAAGAATCATTAAATATTTCAGCAGTATCCAAGAAAAAAATTAATTATGTCATGTTAGAAACCAACGAGAAAAAATCACCGTTCAACAATATGGTAGTTGACGAAGTTTTGTCCGATTCTGAAAGGCAACAGTTCTATGATTTATTGCAAAAACATTCGAAGATCTTCTCGGAGCGCCCCGGTATAACAAACGAATACTTTCACGAAATTCGTCTGCGTGAAAATAAAGAATTCTGCCTGAAACAATACCCGATCGCGATAGCCCATAAAACTATTATTCAAAAACAATTAGACATGCTCGAGGAGTGGGGAGTGATATGTAAAATGCCAACGCCTTATATTTCCCCCCTCATGGCAGCGCTGAAGAAGGATAATTCGGTTCGTTTGTGTTTGGACGCGCGATTTTTGAATAGTATAATGATCAACGAACACGATACCCCCCGTCCAATCGAAGAGATTTTGGGTTCAATGAAAGGTTTTTCAGTAATGTCTTCTATTGATTTTACCTGTGGATATTATCAAATACCACTGACACCCGAGTCACACAAATATACTGGTTTTAAATTCGATGGAACAACTTATTGTTTTAGATGTCTACCATTCGGATTAGCGTCTAGTGTGAATGTTTTTACTCGATGTCTATCGAAAGTTTTTGGGTCGGATTTTCGCGATTTTTTAACCATTTTCGTGGATGATACTTTAATCACATCAAAAAACGTTAACGATCACATGCGACATTTAGATCTCGTTTTCACTCGGTTGAAGCAGGCAGGTTTCACTTTAAAACTAAAAAAATGTTCGTTCTTCCGTAAGGAAATGCCCTTTTTGGGATACTTGCTGAGCCCGTTAGGCTACAAGCCGGATCCAAGTCGGATACAAGCCCTTGTAGATTTCACTTCACCTAAAAATCGAAAGCAAGTTCAGAGCTTCCTTGGGCTAGCAAATTATGATAGAGTATTTTGTGAAAATTTATCGTCAATGGCAGAACCGCTGATTGCACTTCTTCGCAAAAATAATAAGTGGAAATGGACGGAGGTTGAAAAATCAGCATTTGAAAAAATTAAAGAAAAATTACAACAGGTCACATTATTGTATCATCCGCGTGAAGACTTGCCGTTCTGTTTAGAAGTCGATGCCTCGGATAGAGGATTAGGTTGCCAACTTTTTCAGATGGTCGGTGGACAGCGGCGCGTAATAGCATGGGCGTCCCGGATTTTATTAGAGCGTGAAACTCGATATCACATAAACGAAAAAGAGGCTTTAGGGATAGTTTGGGCTACAGAACGTTTTAGGAATTTTTTGTTAGGTCGAAAGTTCATCATCTATACTGATAACATGACAGTAACTTATTTAAAAACGTGCAGGCTTTTATCGGCAAGAATAGCGCGTTATGCTTTGGCATTGCAAGAATTTGATTTTGAGTTGGTACATATTGCGGGTAAGAAGAATTTTATTGCGGACGTATTGTCTCGTCAGTCTGCTGTACGGCCTCCCACACCGGAAAACAAATTGTTTAAAATATTACCTTTATTTAAGTTTTCAGATGAATTCCAAGAACAATTACGAAAGATAGGGCAGTTACAAAATGAAGACAAAAAGTTGTCTGATATCAAAGTTCAGTTGCCAAATAGCGAGGCACTTCGCAGTCGATTCTTGGTGAAAAATGGTATACTTTATTGTCGTAGGGATACCGAGGAATATTATCTGTTATGTGTTCCAGCGTCTCTTATGGACACGTTCGCGCGTGAATATCACGAAATTTTGGGCCATTTTGGAGCCTACAAAACGTGGTGTGCCCTTCGAAATGAGGTCTGGTGGTGTAATATTCACAAAACTGTAAAAAAGGTTATACGTACCTGCGATTTATGTCAGAAAACTAAAGGTATTCCTAAGGCAACTTCGGAATATCATTCTATAATTCCAAATAGCAAGGATGAGTTGATTGCGGTAGATTTTTACGGACCTCTTCCCGTCAGTAGGGGCGGAGTCTGTTATATTTTCGTGGTTCTAGACGTATTTTCCAAACTAGTAACGTTTTATCCAGTCAAAAAGGCGACCACCCGGGCAACACTGAATCGTTTAACTCGAGATTATTTCGTTAAGGTAGGCAGGCCGCAAAAGATTTTAAGTGACCACGGTACCCAGTTCACGGCTGGAAAGTGGCGTGAAACCCTCGAGGCTTTAGGGGTCAAGGTGATTTTTAGCTCGGTGAGACACCCACAGGGAAACCCTTCAGAGAGGGTGATGCGGGAATTGGGACGACTATGCCGTGCGTTTTGCCATGACCAACATACCAGGTGGGCGTTCGAATTGAAGAAGTTTGCGGATTTTATAAATAATTTGGTCCACGAATCTACCGGTTTCACCCCGAGAGAACTCCATTTTGGTGATGGAAAGCACCGTCTTCTACCAAAAAAATTGTTAGGTTCATCGACAGGGGTGAATCCTATTACACCAGAGCAAAAATTAATCCTAGCCAAAGAAACACTTTTAGGAAGGGCGGCCCGTAGAAACGCCAAACATCCGGCTATACGTGATTATACGTATCAACCTGGGGATTTAGTTCTTTTGCGAGCCAATACCATTTCATCAGCGGTACGGGCCGAAACTAAAAAGTTTCTCCTTTTATTCGAAGGTCCATACCGGGTGAAAAAAAAAGTTAGTCATGCTACCTATGTTTTGCAAAAGTATGATTCTCCACAGGAAAGGGGCACGTTTCACGCAAGCCACCTTCGGTTATACCACCCTGCCATATGAAATTAGGTTTTTCTTTTTAATTTTTTACTCGTTTTTCTCAGGAAGTAAAACTCTTTTTGAATCGGGGGCAAGTTGTAGCAATCTACCATGGTCAAAGTTATTCCTTCAATTAAATGACCAAAGGTGTCGCCGTGATTCACTTTTACATCAAATTCAACAATGTGTGTCGCCGTATAGTTTTTTGCGCTGTTCAGACTTTTTGTAAAATTTCCTTCGAAGCTTCTATCTGCGTTCGATCAGTAAAAGATAAAGCTAACAGCCTTGTGGTTTTGAGAGTGATCATGGATGATATACCATCTAGGAGATATTCGTTTGCCTGGTGTTAGGTAAGTGATCTTGCCAGGAATTTAACTTGTAAATATAATTATCATCCTGAACAATTTGATTAATTATGATTCATTCTTTTAGTTTGTTCGATACTCGACTTTGATAGTTGTTAGCCATCCGTTAATTATAAAAGAATTATACCCAGATCAAGATTGGAGTCTGATTTACTATATATCTGCGAGAACCATAAAATCACCCTGTTACACACTCGCGAAGTCTACCGCTACCGCAATTGGTCAAAAAGTTTATTTCACGAATCCCATTATAGGCGATATTTTCTATATAATACAAAATATCTTCTCTACCCTTGAAAGTCTCTACTTATGTGGAATTCGCCGCTTCAAAAAAAGTATCTATATCGTCAACCGAAATGCGGCTCGCCCTTTTGCCGACAAACGTTTCACATCGCACCTATGACATCATCTGATGTTTTTATTTATCATTTCGGAGAGCAGGATTCACGGACATCGTGCTATAGTTCCTTCCTGGAATGCTAAAATTATCAAATAATCCCCATTCGATAATATAAAATAATGTATGGATATTGTGGACAGTCTAAAAGTTCCCAAGGAATAGGATGAATAAACAGAAATGATGAAAAATGATATAGATAGCTGAAGTACAAACGTAAATGTGTCCTACTTTTTGAATCACACTGGTGAAATCTCAAGAACGCAAAATAAGCCTGTATTCCAATATTGAAACACAGTTTTCAGCATTCTCCGGTGAGGACGCTAGGAATCGGTGTCGAAATGTTGGAAAACATGGGATCGCGCGCCCCCACTTTTCCCCCTCTAAACATTTTTTTTCCCGAAACAAAAAATACTGGGCTCTTCACAAAGGATGAACGGATGTTTCTCTGTAAGCGGATTTTGAGTTTTTGTCTTAGTTTTTTCAAAAAAAAATTCTGAATATACTCGAAAAATGCAATGTTCATGATTTTTTTGCAGAATATCGGTGAATTTTTTTCAAAATTCTGCTTCCAGAGAAACCTAGATATTTCAATTCTTCATCTCACCACATTTTTTGTTTTCCGAAAAAATCAATATTGAACAATGAAAAGTGGGGGCGGAGAAAACATGTTTTCATTGCACTGATGCATGGTGTATCCTCCTCTTGAGTGTCACACGGGCATAAGAGAGTGTCACTACCACTTCAGAACGTCAATTTCAAGAAAACCAAATAAAGGCAATTTTTGTTGCCGGAATTTTTTTCTAGGCGTTGGATGACTTTTCCATTGATCAACTAGGGAACTAGTTCTTCATTGATATTCGTGCGATGTATTTCGTCTGCAATGCCAGAAGTTATTCTCAAATATATCAAGAGATGCTGAGAATTCTAGTAATCCTTTCGTCTGGAATTCTTGATATTCTTGATATTCGTGCACCATACTCATATTGTTGACTATGCCAGGAGGCATTTTCAGAAATACCAAAGAAGGTTGAAAATTTCACCAATTCTACATCCATGGTATCCAAATAATTTATATCATATCCGTATACTCTGCAACCTTCGAAATTACCTAGTCATACAATTGCCTTGTAATTAATCAATTTAGATGAATGCGAAACATATTCACACCTACGACAAAATTAATCTATAGACACTTTCGTATGATGTTTGAACAACCATCATACCGGTAGGTTAATTGCACCAATTTGCCCTATGTGTCACACTAATTACCATGCTGACTCCAGAGAAAACGACGTTAGTTTTTTATTATAGTACTCAGGTTCACGTAGTTAGTGTTTCTGTGTTGAATATTTTTGAAGGATCATGAAAAATGGGTGAGTGCTTCCACCTAGATATATGTTTTATCAGGTATTGCTGTCATGATGATTATAACTTCACGAGCAACACACTTACGTCCAAATCATGTTATGAGATTTCAACAATGGTTATTTGTAATGCCGTTTCATGGAAATGTATCATCAGCATAAAAATTTGGTCTAAATACACGCCGTTCATAAACCGAACAAAATAAAAATATCATCTGATTTGAAGGCATGTTGATGGAACGTTAAACAATAGTTCGTATAATCATTGCATATTGGTGAAAATAGCTCAAGTACCAAACGTAGATTCATTCTGGTAATTATAATATTATACAACATCCAATTGTCAGTTGAAAAAAATTATATCCAACAATGATATCTCTAAACTGTATTCGTAACTCATTTTTGCTGTGTTTTCACCACTTTCTCAATGTTTACCACAGCTCAATTTCCTCTGAATCTCCTGAAGATTTTTACGAGTGGATTTGAATTTCATGTCTATTCGTGGAATTCGAATCAATCGACTTTTTGAAGATTCGAAACTTCATTCCCAATGTTAAGTACTGAGCTTACTTGTAGTATCCCTATGTTTTTTTTTATCTCTTGGAGCGCACTGAAGGAAATTTCGATAATGTTCGAAGAACATCGTATGTTCCTAGGGAGGATAGGAAGAGGAAAAGTAGGTGATTTTTTATCAACTTCAGTAGGTAATGAGTTCGTGAGAATACTTCCATTGGCAGAGTTTTTCAAAGCTGGACCGTTTTATAGGCGAACGATTTTTCATAGAGTGCTGTTCGACATCTACCAAAGTTGACAATTGAATGATGTGCTGACTGGGCCTGTTAGGTTCGTATGACTGGTATGACTAGTTGAGGAATCATAGCAGAGATTCCTGAGGAATATTTCCCGTGGAAGTATCAATAGAAAAGTGTAAGGTCGTCAACTTTTTCACATTTTGTTGGAACGTAGTGGTGCCCGCGAGAGTCTCGTTTTCGAGAGTCTCGCATGGTCTCGTCTCGTTTTCGAGACAAGACTCGAGACGAGACTCGGACAAGACGAGACAAGACTTTCATTGGTCTCGTCTCGAGTCTCGTGCAAGACTTCTCGTGTCTCGTGCGAGAGTCTCGCAGGTAAATATTTCTGCGTGCCGACTGCAGACTTGAGAATTTCATTCATAATACAACATATTCAGAAAGAATTCAGACTATTTAGCACAGATAGACAAAACATTTCATTCATAAATAAAACTTTGAGAACACAATCCATGATTGTTGTAAAACAACGTAATGCGTGAAACAAAAACGGACTATTCTCTCTCTTACAGCGGAATAATGTTGGATTAATGTTTTTGTTTTGTTTGTTTGTTCAAAATATACGTGTTACTTTTTATCTTATTACTATTACTTCCAAATATACAGGGTGATATAGAAAAAAGTACATTGCATAGTGCCACACATTAGAGAGGACACTGAAATATGAAAAAAAGTTCCTATGAACAAGGCCTTCGGTTAAAAGATGCGGGGTGTCCATCGTTAATGAGAAGAAGAATGGAAAAATGTATTGAAGTACAAAGGCAATAATTTGAACATCTTCTGAAATCCTAATGTTTTGTTCTAATTAATCATATTTTTCATCATACCATTGAAATGTAATTCTTGAAGTATTTATCATTGTTTTCGCAAAAGTTACTTTGGTGCTTTTTGAATGATTTGCGTGCATTGTCGGCTTTGAGATGCATTTGAACTGGAACCATTGCTTCTAGCGACTTGGACAAGGTTTACCTTCCTCAAGTATAAAAGAAGGGATAACAAATTTTTTTCGTCGAAAATGACATACAGTGTATAGCTAAAAAGTTACGACCGACTCAATAGGGATGGAACCCTGTATGTAGCGCCTCTATCAGTCATCACAAAACTAAGATAATATTTGAATTTAGCACGATGAAAAACCTCTGTATACCACATTTTCTCCATTTCTTGCGTATCTGGCTGAAGATATTCAAAGAAAATCTAAAAAAAATCAAATTCAACACCTCGTATCTTTTAACGGAAGGCCATGTTCATAGGAACTTTTCTTCTTATTTTAGTATCCTCTATTGTGTGGCACTATGCAATGTACTTTTTTCTATGTCACCCTGTATAGTGTTGTTTTTTTTTCTTGTTCAGATGGGTATGTACCTATCAGGTACTCAATTTTCAATAAATAATGTTATTTTTGTTGTAATTTTCTCTTCCTACTTCTACATTATACCTAGAAGTAGGTAGAGGTAAATATCCCGTACTAGACTGGAACAAGATTATGCATGACGAAATTGCGATACATTTGCGAAACTCTCGTACGAGACGCGAGACAAGACGAGATTCAAAGCTGCGAGACGAGACTCGAGACAATACTTCATTTTTCATCGGCGAGACGAGACGAGACTTTATGAAAGTCTCGTCTCGTTGGTCTCGAGTGAATCACTATTGGAACGTATATCTGATATGTGACACATCTTTGGAGTGCACGGAAATAAATTCGTATCATGTGAGAAGATATCGTGCGTACCTATAGAGAGGATAGGGAATTTCTTTGAACTTCTGGCAAAGAATCACAAAGCTTCGCCGTTCTCTGAATGAATAGGTTTTGGTGGAGTGTTGCTCGGAATATTTCAAAGTTGACAATGGGAGGATATGCTGACTGAGTCTGTATAGATTTTCTGACTGGTAAAATTGTAATGCCGCCGACTTTTTCACGTTGTTCAATATTCGTATATACTACAGGATTTTATTGACCTGTTTGAAGCATGTTTCCAAGGTGTGAGCAATCTTGAAATTCATGGTATCATAGTATATTGACGAATGGAGTTGTGGATAAGTTGTTGAAAATCAATTTATCCATGTTCACCTTTTCACAAACGTTTTTGATGTGTAGAAAAAAATACATTCGAAAAGTCCATCAAAAACGTTTGATGAACATGAAATAGTGATATTTTCACACACACAATAATGGACTAACGTGTATCGTTGAAGTTCAACTGACATAGGTTGTTTCAATAATAAGAGATTATTTCAGCTCCAAAATACTGAGCACATATGTTTCTCCTGTTTGTGGAAATTGAAGAATGATTATTTTTTTCTAACTGACGTATTATCATCATATTTGACGGGAAATATAATATATACTATACACCCTACTGAACCATAAAAAATGAACGTTTTTGGCTACTACCACAGGCATTGGACAGGGGCAACTGACTGGTTGATCGTTCCTGAATTCTGCGCCTCTGGCGCAATCGCCATTCATCACAATTTTCTGATTCTACAATACTTCCTACGAAAATATCATACCCGTCCATCATTGTGACGAAGTCATTATTTTTCGAGCTATTCCAAGTTGAGCAATGATGTCAAAGTGTAATAATCGTGTCAATTTTTCGAATCATCGGATTGAATTCATTATTTATTCATCCATTGGTTCAATAATGAAATATAGTTTCACGCTATTTTAATGCAATTATATTCTGAACTAGTCACTGATTCATCATATAATGATTAACAGTTATTTAATGCGAATTTAGAAGAAAAATGAACGATAAATTCAATTTCATTCAATTTGAAACTTCCATTGCTTATCGTCTGGCTGGAGTGGAAAATAAACCGAACAAATCAATAGGAGAAAAATGAATATCATCCATTATTATATCCGACTGATGGAAGAATTTTCACATACATTCGTGACGTGTGATGAAATGAGCATAATATCTTGTGGCTCCGATTTTAGAATTCAAACAAAATCGGCCCAAAATTGAACTACAATCCATCTGGGAGTCCATTAGCTTGTGGAGAAAAATGGAATAGCATATGGACCTACGTGAGCTGTATTTAGGTTAGGTAGTTAAATGCATAATTGAAATTTGGGATGACTCCTTACAAGTGTATTGTAGAGGGTGATGATGGATGATGGGGTTTTGGAGTCTCTATATTATTCGTATCACTAGGGTGATTCATTGGGAAATGCGCATACTGTGAGGGTAGATGGAGGACACCAAGATACTCCGAAATAATCCCTACTTAATGGGTCTATCATTCTCCATAACCATGATACAGGGTGATTTATTGATTTCCCTAATTTTTTTAATGAATCACACCTTATGAACTACCCTTTACATTTTTTTGATATGTGGTTCCTATATTTCTTTGTCCACGGTGGTGATGATTGACAAAATAGAAAGAAATCTGATCCCAGTATTTCAGAATCTCATTCACAGATTAGGAAAGAGCAGGAAAAAATTAGTGAGACTGAATGTATTTGGTGTATGCGAAAACACAACTTTTCAACATATTAACTTCATTCAAATCTAGAGGATCCAAAGGTGAGGGGGAACGAAATAAATATTCGTGGTCCTAAATGATACTCTACCATTTATGATCCATCGAATAATCAACTATTTTTCTGTCTCCCTTTTTCTGGATTTTTTTAGAGATAATTGAAAATGAGAGAACGTGTCCGTATTTGTGACAAATTATTATTTTAAATGGCTAACTTTTATGTGTGAGACAATCATCAAAAAATTATCATAACAATCGTTAATTGGAGTACATTCAGAACAACGATTATGACAATGTTGAACAACATGCCAATTCCTGAAAACGCATACCTTTATTCCGAACAAAAATGTCGTTGCAACAAATTGTATTGAGTTGAATCCATAAACATACAACATATTCATTATCATAAAAATAGTACGTCATTGAGTGACCAACAACTTCTTAGCACAAAACACAATAACAAGTACAAACTCATCAACTAACGTCAAAACTGTACTCTAACATCAGCCATCTCGACAATGGAAATGATTTAGGATATCAAACCAAAGTGTATGTACAGACTGCTTCATTCTATTATTATAATCGAGAATGCATCAGAGGAGCCCAGAAATGATCATGCTCTAGCTGCAACGTTAATCAGACGTTGGTAAAGAAGTCTAGTTTTTTTATTTTTCGTTATGTTTCACCTTCACAATGTAGATTTGTGGCAACGTTATTTTTGTTTGAAACAAAGTTATGATTCTATCGAAATGGGCATTATTCTTCATTCCCATGATTGTTCGAGATGAAGTGCGATGAATAAATGTTATGATACTACACTTGCACATACAGGGTTTTTGAAGTTAGTCATCCAATAATAATATTTTTTCCCAAATACGGACTCGTCCTCTAGTTTATCAATTGGGTTGGGATCGGAAAATTTTGAGAATAAGAAATGGATTATGCTTTCATGGATTCAAAATGAGAAAGTGCCATTTGGAGACGAAGAATTATTTTTTTTTAATTTTGTGCCACCTCATTATCGAACCCTCTAGATTTGAATAAAGTTAATAGGTGAGAAAGTTGTATGCGGAAACACCAGATGATTTTATTCACACTAATTTTGTTCTGCACCTTTCAAATTTGTTTTGTTTCGACTCGAAACATCCTCATTAATTCTTCTCAAGACTGGTCCTGAAATGAAACTCTTTTTATAAGGTCAATCGGCACCACTGTGGACGAAGAACATACAAACCAAATATCAGAAAATTGTATAGAGTGGTTCATAAGTTATGATAAATTGGAAAAATGGTGGAAATCAATAAATCACCCTGTATCGCGGTTATGAAGAACGATGAACCCTCAAAATATGGATTATCCCGGAGCACCTTGGTGACCTTTCGTATACCCTTACTGTATGCGCATCTCCCAATGAATTATCCTGTAAAAAGCCTGTATTCCTCAGAGACTTCTTTTGCAACCTAGGTAGCACATCATATTGGCTGGAACCCGATTTCATATTGGGCCGATATAGATGTATCGTACATGTGAAAAATAATATAGGTCCAATATGAGAGTATATTGGACAAACAATATTGGAATGATAATATTGGTAGAATATTGGTTCAACCTGAGCTGAATATGGATTGTCAGCTACGATATTGGAGCAATATTGGTTTTAAAATTCGTTAACAATGTGTTGAAAAACATATCTATGAATGATATATAATATTGTTTTACGAATGTCGATACAACAACATTGTAAACATATTGTTCCCGACATTTACAACCAATATTGCAATTTGAACATTCTCCTCATGTCCATTCTGAAGCGGTTATGCAATATTGTATATTCAAGTTAAACGGCATATCGGTTGGATATTGTTTTAACAATATTTGAAACATTATATTTACCCATCTTGATTGATATCATTTCATCTATATCATGCGGAAGATATCGAATACAATTTGCTTCTTTCATTTATAACCAATATCGCGATTTGAATATTGTCTGATTCTGAAGCGGTTGTGCAATATTGTATATTTGAGTTCGACGGCATATTGGTTGAATATTGTTTCAACAATATTCGAAATATCATATTCACCTATCTTGATCAATATCATTCTATCCATATCATGCGGCAGATATCATATACAAATTGTTTCCAACAATTATAGTCAATATAGCAATTTGAACATCGTCCCCATGTCAATTCTGAAGCGGTTATGAAATATTGTATGTTCGAGTTCTACGGCATATTGGTAGAATATTGTTTCAACAATATTTGGAACATAGAATTTACCTATATTGACTGATATCATTCCAACTATATCATGCGGAAGATATCGCACACATATTGTTCCCAACAGCTATAACCAATATCGCAATTCAAACATTCTCCCCATGTCGATTCTGAAGCGAATATACAATATTGTATGATCGGATTCGACGGCAAATTGGACGAATATTGTTTCAACAATATTTGGAACATCAAATTCACCTATATTGATTTATATCATGCCGAAAATATCGTATACATATTGTTTCCAACAATCATAACCAATATCGCAATTTGAACATTCTCCCCATGTCGATTCTGAAGGGGTTTTCAATGATTCAAATATGAATATCAATAACGGCAATTCAATATATATCTTATATCGGACATAGAAGAGAAAAACAATATTGTATTTTCAAGTTCAATCGCATATCGGGTGATTAGTTTTCTAGCCATATTCAGAAAATAATATCATCTTATATTGGCTGATATGTAATTCACTATATCATGTGAGCAATATTGTTCACATATTGTTTTGAGAATACATATCGATATCGAAATTTCGATATTTATTCCATATTACACAATCCCAAACCGATGTCGATAGATGGCGCTTTAAATGATTGGTAACGTACTCCCATTGCCGATCAGACGAGAGAATATGAATATTGGCTCTAGACGATTGTAAAGTATCATAACCTGGAGTAGGGGTTAACCGTGATCAACAAGGCGGCTTCCCCAGGGCTAGGCCCTCCCATTGCACTCCGGCTGGGCTGTCCTTTGTGATTATTCCTGATGCGAATAACTCGCAAATATTGGTATGAAAATATTCCACCAATATTTTGAAGACAACATAGCTACATAATGATTTTCAATAATATACCAATATTTCCAACCAATATTGCACCAGTATTGTCGAATGTTCACTGTCCATTTATCAGCAATATTGATATCACATTTTGTGACCAATATAACTTCACGAATACTCCAGCAATATTGGTATGAGAATATTCTACCAATATTTCTGAGACAACATACCTTCATGATGATTTTCAATGATTCACCGATATTTCCATATATTACACCAATATTGCCGAATGTTCACCATTAATTTCTCGCCAATATTGATATTACATTTTGTGTCCGATATAACTCTACGAATATTCAACCAATATTGATATGAGAATATTCTACCCACATTTGGAAACTGATATTGTACCAATATCGCCGAATGTTCACATTTTTTTCTCGCCAATATTACTTTCACAAAATTTTGCCGATGTTTTCGTAATATTGCACCGATATTGTCCCAATATATGTGTGCTACTTGGGAAGTTGTTCAATATGCTGCCCAAAATTCAATTTGGAATCAATGATGATTCCAAGATCAAGGATATAATCTACTCTTCGAAGGGTGTCATTTTAAATAGTATATACGTATTGTGTATTGGTTTGTAACCTGGAAAATGATATTTTGTGACACTCCTTGGTGTTGAGATAGAATTTATGGTCAGAGCAGAAGTTTTGATATTTGTGAATATCAGATTGAAGTTCGAAGCAGTCAGCGTAAAAATTTCAGTACTGAAAATAGTCGCAAATATCGTTAATAAAAATAAAGAACAGAAGTAGCCCCAAATGTGATTCCCGTGGTACACCGAAGGTCACCTGTACGTAGTTTGATGAGAATTCATTCAATTCAACGCATGGACTGTAATTCTCAATATAGGACTCCATCCACCTGAGCAAAGTGCATTGACCACCAATATTCCCCAACTTCATCAGCAGTGTGGAATAGTGAACTTTGTCGAATGCTACGGAAAAGTCGGTGAACACGACATCCACTTGTTCCCTATGTGAGGCATTATGTTTGCTACTATACAGACCTACCCTGGAAAAGGTCATGTTGATTCTCGCTCATAATAATTCTGAACTCAAGGAATATATTTTTCATTATTATAGCTTTCAAAAGTTTGCCTGGTATTGATAAAGTTTATTTAGGTCTGAAATTTGATACAATTTTTTGCCACTTTCATGTATTGGTATTATCTGCGCCTGTTTGTAATTAATTGATGGAAAAATGCCTTGCATCATAGATTTTTTGTCAATAATTTTGAGGGGTATGCTAATGAAATCGCTACATCTCTTCATAAATCAAGCATTTTAACCATCTGGTCCAGAACCTATGTTAGGGCCTAGATTATTAATTTCATCAAAAATCAGTTTTTCTGATATATCACGGATTGTGCCTATTTTGTGTGTACTGATAGCTATTGGCTCGATTATGGAAGGAGAATCTAATGGAACGAACTTATCAGAAAAGTAACAAGAACATTCCTCACATATTTCCTTGTCTTCAGTGAATATTCCATTGTTACACTCGACAAATGATGAGGTAGATGTTTTAGTGCTACATATGACCAAAAATACCAAATCCAAGTTTTTATATCAGTTTATGTGCTTTCAATATATTTTTGATCATCCATTCTCACTTCCTTTCTTGGATTCGAAAAAGTGGAAGCGATCCATATACAATCATTGGTCTCACCACAGCAATATATAGCCAATGTACTATGCATGGTTTCAGTCCCCATGTGTTTCCAATCGCTCTCCGAGAAGCCATTAGTGCCATTTTGCCTTTGCTGACAGTCTTTCGCAGTTGAGTATTCCAGGTAAGCCTAGCATCTAGGGTTACTCCTAGATATTTGAATTCCTGTGTCATACTTAGCTGTGTGTGAAAAAGTCTGGGAACTTAAATGTCCAGTTTCTCCTCTTTCGTGAGGGCAACAAGTGCAGTTTTACTAGGATCGACACTGAGGTCTGCCTTCCTGCACCAGCCCTCTACTATCTTTAGGGCTCGCTGCATCGAGTCTGAAATAATTTCAGGATTATGCCCCTCTACCAGAATGACGACCTCATCTGTATACCCTTGTGAGTAAATTCCTACATTGTTTAGTTTTTTCTCAGGAGTTCGTCAATAACCAGATTCCACAGCAGGGGAGAAAGAATTCCTTCCTGTGGGCAACCCCTAGAAATCGTCACCTCCATGATTTCACCAAGCAATGTGGATTCCGCTGTTCTGTTGTGTAGCATGTTTTTTATACACCGACATGTGGTGTCTTCCACGCCACGCCCAACAACCGCTGCTACCATGAATATGGAGGCTGTGTGGTCAAATGCCGCTTCAATATCCAGGAAAGCCGCAAGAGCTATGCTCTTGTTGCTTTTTGCGGCCTCAAGTTTACCCACCAGTTGATGAAGTGCCGTTTAACAAGAGTTTCCCGATTGATATGCATGCTGGTGTTCATGTAGTGGCCTTTCAATGAGAAAGTTTTCCCTGATATCGTCGGCTTATTCGGTAGACTGCGTAACTCCATTATCCGAAACTGTTCAGGAGAGATAAATAACTGTGTACATACCATACTAATTTTAATTCAGAAAAATCAATTCTGACAGCTGATGTAATCAATTGAATTAAATCCATTCTGAATCGCATAAATGAATAATTACGTTTTTTCATCCAAATATTCGATATTTTATGAAAAATATGGACTTATCTGGAACAGGATTGAACATAAATATGGAGATAGGCATCAGGTACAATGAACATGAATAGGAAATGAATGCATAAAAACACAAGAAGTTCAAGCAAATTCAACTCTTATTGAAAAAAATATGGAATTCTTTTTCAATCTTCAGCCAAAATGAGAAACTTTTACAAGTCTAACCATTACATGAATCGATATAATCAGTCGTGAGGTAATAAATCGTAAAATTCATGATAATCGCGTTCCATGCTCAGTTTTAACTGTTGAAGGTGTTGATATTTCTCTGCTTTTATTTTTAGTCGTCTTTTATGGAGCTGGGGTAGATCATCAACATTAACTGCAATTACCTTTTCAATATTAAGTCTTATTGGTAAATGCTGCCAATTGTCTGTATGCCGAAGTTTATAAAACACACCATTTCTTGAATACTTCAATGCCTTTAGATCATTAACAGTTGGAGAACCACATACTTTCCCAGGTCTGATAGATTTGAAAATCTTAATTTCATCGAACTTTTTGAAGAAATCATGGAGCAAATAGTCTACTTCGTAAGGTGTCTTCTGGCATGCTGTTTTGCAGATGTGTACATAGTCTGCTGGAACATTGATTTTCTTGTTTCGAATCTTTCTCTCGATAACAGAATGTACACTATCCACCTCCATCTGAGTATGACCTTTTTGTAAGTATTTCTGAATGACAACTATACCTTTCTTGAGAGCGAAATTGAATAAAGCATTTGATAAGGTTGTGTTACGGTTCTGGTATCCACAGCCATCACTGTACATAATTATTTCTCTGTGACCCTCTAATGGATATAAATCAAGATGTTTCTCTAAAAAGGATATGATTATGCTTGAGAATTCGTTACTGCTCAAACCTCCTTCAGACTCATTCCACAAGAAACAATAGCCTTGCTGGCGTTTGATGTCGAACAAGGTAAAATTATGTACAATTAATTTTGTTTTATAGTATAGTGATGAGACATTTGATTTAGGACAAAGTAATACAGACTGTAAATCCATCGTGAATACTTCATTATCTGATTCTTTGTCTTAGGCTTTTTCATTTCTAGCTTCTTTCTTCATTTGGACGTGTTCATTGTATTTCTCTTCTGTCAAATTTCCTGTCTCAAATGCAACACAAGTGTCACATAAATCTTTCTTAGGCCTATACAATGACAGGTGCTTCTTATCAAATTCCTTATGAAAAGTTGCAATGGATACGGGTTTTTTATTCCGATTATGGCAGAAATCTGATTTATAAACGTTATATAAATGAGCTTTAGAATTCCAATTTGGCTCTAAATAGAGTTTAGAAGTAGACTTTCTGCAGTAATGCGATTCCAATTTCGGTATTGAATCAAAGAACTCATGAAGCAGTGTCACATTTTTATCCCTAATAGTTTCCTTAGGCTCTGCAGTGGCTATTCTATTTGAGTCATTATTATCTAGGGCAGCTTTTGCCCATTTTTTTATGACCCATTCTTTCACACCCAGTGTATTCAGAAACATGGATTTACAAACTCTGATTCTACCATTGCCCAAATAAAATTTGTTCGAGTAAGTTCTTCTCGAATTAACATTTTCGCTTCGTTTTCTCAGTACTTGATCAACAGAAACGTGATTTCTCACGAATAGTTTTTTCTCTTTCCAAGCATATTGCCAAAATTGTTTGAATATTTCGTGTCTTTCTTCATCTTGCAAACGTCTACATTGCAAGAGTGATCCCTCTTTTCTGCTCAGTTTACAATTACAAGATGGTTTCATGGACCTTGGCTCTTTCAATAAAGTATACTCCCAGTTGCCATTTTTTCTCTTTCTTCCCAGATATGATTTTCCTCTTTCTCTATTCAATCTATTCCTATTCTCAGACCAATTCTTTTCATCTACCGTGTATTTCGTAGAACGTGTTCGTTTGGGATTCTCATTTTCCAAACTTTCATCTGAGACATTATCTTGCAAGTTTTCATCCTCTAGTTCACCTTCTTCATTATTTTCGTGAACTCCACTGCATTCGGCTAGATCAGATCTTTCCATCTCTTCAGAATCTGGTTCAAAATCTGGATCAGTCGCTTCCATTTCTTCTGAGTTGGTTCAAAATCTGGATCATTCGGTTCTGTTGGGAGATTTATTGGATGATGTTCTGCGCTCACCATGTCGCACAATTCCATTGAAGTATTTTCTACATCTGTGTAAGAACACATCTCATGGAGAATTGGCTCATTCTGTTCTATTGAAATGTCTTCCAGTATGCAATATCCATTATTTGCCACTTGAATAGTTTGATCTAAAATAATTTTACTAGGTAAAGACTGATTTTCATGTTGGTTATGTAACTTACCATCAGTATTCATAAATATAACTTGAGCTTGCTGGATAGTTGACATTGCATCAATATTTATGTTATCTGAATGCCTTGGTTCATTTGTATTTCCATCATTCATAAACAAATTGTTTCCGATTTCAAGCTGAACCTTTGGAAATTCATTATGATTTTCACAATTTCCGTCAGAATCATCAGATGCCTTCAGCGTTTCCAAAGCTTCAAAAATTTTTTTGAGCCGACTAGACATTATTCTGAAAAAAGGATGTCACCCTTTGAAAAACTATATAAAAATACCTATCTCCGCACTTGGAGTTTTCATTTTAACAATTATATGCTATGAAAAGTGCGTATCTCCATTCAATATAAAAAATACTCCAGTTTGTATTCAATTATAGACTCGTGGTGTGAAATATAACACATATTGCTGATAAATATTGTTTACTCACCATTATATCACTATTCCTGCGAAACGAGTATCAACCACCTCAAAATAACAAAGGTTTTTGAAGAGTCTTTAGAAAACGGCGTGCTTCTGTTGACACTAGATAGAGACTAACGGATTTACGTACTATTCCGACCGAAATTGGCGCGGAGGAGTTACGCATTTTTCTATAACTGCAATTGAGATGGTAAACAATTTTATTCTGGATATTCGCAGAGTTCTATCTGATGTATTGAGAAATGTATTAACAGATGGCATTGGAACCCTATTTTGGACGAAAAATGGAGTTACGCAGTTTACCGATTAAGCCGACGATATGCATTTCAATTAACTTCTCCATCACCTTCAACATGAATGATAATAGTGTTATCGGCCTGAACGCCATAGCCTGAGAGTAATCTCTTCCAGGATTTGGGATCAAGACGATCCTCGCTCTCTTCCATGCAACCGGAATGTACTCCGTTGCCAGGCTTGCTCTCAATATCTCACAAATAAACGGAGCCAGCTGGTCCTCACCCTGCTGTAGCATTGCAGGGATAATTTCGTCTGGTCCCGGCGCCTTGTAGGATTCGAAAGTTTTTATGACCCACAGCAATTTACTGTCGTCAACAATCTTCTTCGATACCCGCCAGTTCCCAACAGCAGCCCTCAGGTGAGGGTTTAGTGGGTCTGGTAGATTATCGTTTTCAATTTCAACCGAATCTGGTAGATGAGCCCGAAGTAGAATCTCTGGGTAAATGTTACTCTTTATATAAAATATATTGATAGTACCAGGTATTCAACTGACCTTTTCAGAGTGATTGATTCAACTCTGGTTCTCACTGGATGTATTTTGAGAACTAGCATTCAATTTTGTAGGATATTTTGAGCTTCTCTGTTACAGATTTCATGTAGCTACGAGTCACTGGCATACGCCGGAGATCATCCTGTATATTCTTTACATAATCTGGATTGCGATTGCATGTAATGTTTTTTTGACTCGATGGAAGTTTTTCATTTCAGTTTATTCTGAAAATATCCAGGTGAAATGTCAAAGAAGTTGTTAAGGTTCAAAATTGTAATTCCAATTCTTCTTCTTCTTCTTGTTCCATTGTCTCATGTAGCATCAACCAGAAGTTCAGCGTTCAGCCTTCAACGAGCAGGATCGCGACAGTAACATATCAAGGATGATGAACTTCTCTCCATTCATAACATAATATCACAGTAGTATGCTGTCAGCGTCATCTAATCGATCTGTATTTATTGATTATTCATTTGAACTTGGTATCGGTTATTTCAACGGTTGAATTGATGCTGGCTATTTGGTGACTATGATTTTTTGACTTCCATGACATGGTCATTTAAATTCTCAATAAGAAAAGAGAAGAAAAATTGAAAATCGTTCACTCCTGCATCTGGCCACCATGAAATGAACTCGTATGTGGATGTCCGCTGAATCATATTTTCGATCATCCACAAATTTAAGAGGAAACCATCTAATTAGAGGTAGATATTCAACTATAAAAAACAATTTCGATTTATTGAAATCATTATTTTCATGGAACTTGGTCCATATTCAAGAAAATCAATTTGTGAACTTTCATCATCTTAAGGTAACGTTTTCACAACACTTGTTCTATTGTTCCTTTGTTATAGTTCTGTCAGACTTTAACTTCAACTTTTACTTTCACTTCAACTTTTACTTCAACTTTTACTTTTACTTGTACTTTCATCTTCACTATTCAACTATTTTGCTAAATGCTCTTGATGGACTAGAAAGAATCAGCATTTGTGAGGATTTTGAGGAAACAATCTCCATGGAGAGATTGTCCTCGCAATTAGAGCCGATTTATTGTTCCTATTAACACTGGAAAGTGATTGATGTAGATTTGAAGAATGTATAGATAAATTAAATGTACTGGCTGGACTAAGCATACATACAGGTCACCTGCCATATCACCAGACTCGTATGCCCTTGGAATCTGGAACCTAGAGCCCAAAATGATAATGAAATTGACAATGATGTAATTTGGAAGCTCGGAATATCTATAAGCTCTGGTTTATCAACATTTTCTGGCTTATTCACAGTCTTGATGACATTGGGTATTTTCTGCATATCATATTATTTCCACTGATCGTTTGAAACATTCATTATCAAATCTTTTCTTGGAATTTGGAATCTTGTACAACCATGAGATCATCATTAAATATTCCTATATCTGTGTAGGTGTAATGCATTGGATCTGGGGAATATTTCATTGATTTCATTGTCAAGTTTCACTGATAGGAAAAAGTCAAAATTATTTGTGACACATATTATGAATGTTTGTGATGCAGATTCAATACTCCTCCGAATACCCTTTTTAGTCATTTAATGAATCTAAATTTCATTTGTTTGATTTGTTTTTCTATCCTTCAGCACAGGCAATACTTTTCTATAGGGATTGGCTTAGGAAAGAGGTTTGTTGAACTTTATTTTTTGTAGATGGCGTCCAAATGAAATCTCATCTGGTGGAACTATCTTTCTAATGCCAATTGTTATATTTTTGACAAAGTTACATGATATGGTAAGTAAATCAAACACGACCCATTTGCCCCGAATATACGAGCTGACCGTTCGCACAGTATAACCAGGAATTTCTGAATTCCTCACGTTTGAGGGTTATACACTATTCGACAAGAATTAGGGAGATTTCAGCTAATTGTTCTCTCGACCTATTGGTCAGGATACCCTTGTTCCCAATTCTCGTATTCTGAATTACCTCAATTCAACTTCACATATTGGTGAATATGACTTGATATTTTATTACGCCAAATGAATCGATGACCTATTCTGAGGTCGAAATGACATATAATATCCCGAAAATGTTTGTTGAAAGAGACTTCCTCCTCATTTCATAATTATTAGAAAGAGGTATGTAATGTATCAGAATCATTGGATTTCTGCTAACATTTCTGACCTGAACTGTGAGTGAGTTCAACAAAAAGACAATGTGTCAAAATGAAATGATTAGTCTCATACTTATTCATCTCTTGGATCACACGAGAGGAAAGAATTGAATGAAAAAAATACTTGAAGGCTCCTAATGGTCGAGTTCAAGAGGCGTTCAGGGGCGTACTTCCACACCATCCAGTTAACTTTGTGAAGTATCACAACTGATTGAACATACTAATCTTCAACAGATATTGTGGAGAATATCAATTCTGGTCATTTGTCCCTTATACTCCACTCGCACTGCACTATTAATTTTTTTGATTTTCAGACACATATCTTCGAGCCAGACAGTGCAAGAAGCGCGACCACATGGAATCTGTTACAGGCCAAAAACGAAGAGGCAAAAAATCTACATATTAATTTTCATCCTCTTCGCCATTCTCGTATTGGCCATCGGTATGTTCTATTGGGGTTTCACAGGTGAGTTTTCTGAATTCTTCATCGTATTTCAGTCACTATTATTGTCATCCCAATTTTCCATACCATATGTTTGACTATTTTTCACCGAAGTACATCAAATTCAGGGCCCTCAGACACAATGACCACACTACACGAATAATTACCCACCGATATGTTCTAGATATAATTCTTGAACCGAAATCATCAGCTTTCGAGCTGAACCAATAAAATAAGATACAACGATCAAACTTTAGAGAAAAAACGAACAAACACATGAGCGTAGGCGATTTAGGAGTTGGTCATTGACACGGTCATTCTGACGTAGTGACAGCGTGAGCAAGTTCGTTTCGTTTTAGTCGAGTGGTTTGGTGCAGAGTGCATTCACTGCAGGTGTATTATGGATATCAAAACAAGGTAGAATAATAATCAGGGCTGATTGAAACTAAGGTTTCTTCGTTGACCTTAGAAGTATTATATTGCAACAAAGTGGAATTGACATACTTGGTTCTCGTTGTGGGTATACGAATCGAGTAGTGCGATCAGATGTTATGACATCATCGAGTTAAAATGAGCCCTAATAATTCGACTGATGCCTGATACATGACACCTTACCTGACTAAATATCCACTTCTAGAGCAGAACGGCTCCATTATAAACGAAAATCGATGTTTTCGCAACTTTGTTGATATTGAGAATGAGAACTGTGATTATTGTTACAGAGTATAACTCCTTTACGAAAGATACTCGCGATAATAAAGATCGGATTATACCTTCTCAATATCAACCTCATGAGCGGTAAGATGCTGGAAATCAGGAGGATTCACTGATTGTCTCCAAACAGTATATTTCAGTTCCGTTAATGATTTATAACATACTCAACCAGAGTGTATTTTTATTTGCACAAGAATTAAGCCGTATGTGAGGTTGTATGGTATCAGCAGACTAGTCAACCCTTCTTGCTGATACGGCTCAAGGCCCGTATAAGGGAATGGTATCGATTACAATATCATAGTATATCAGAGTGATATACAAAGTTTGCCACCATTGTGACTGCTAGAATATTATTGAAATAATGGGATATACTCTGGGAGACCAAAGTATCTACTAATCTCTGGTAGAGGTCCCACATTCCTTCAACTCCGCGTTAACAACATATATATTCTGTATACAGGGTAATTTGATATACAGGATGTAAAATAAACTATCCAACAATCATCTAGGAAATTCTAACCAACCCCCAGTTAAATCATGAGAATACTACACTACACTGTATCACCACTAACCATACCGATTTTTTGATGCCTCGACACGTGTTTCGCTAACTATGTTAGCATCTTCAGGAGAAGATGAAAACTAGATGTCCTATTCTAGAGTGCTTCTTATGTACTAGGTATATGTTCACCCAACTGTGGAAAATACAAACCGTCATGTTAATGTTCGTCATGGTTGAGTTCACATGTTAATCTAAATTTTTATTTTACTAAACTATATAGGCTATATGGAATAGGTCCATTATCCTTATTCATTACTCTATTACTATTCTTAAATATCTCTAAGCTTTCATATGCGTCTAGTTTCCTAATGTTAATAATTTGCTTAACTAATTTGAGGTTAGTAATATGTGTGTGATGATTGTGATTGAACATATGTTCGGCTACACAAGATTCATCTAATCTTCCGCGAAAGATAAAGTGGACACACTTGAAAAGTCGAATACATTCGAAATAAGTTGAAATGATTGTGATAAAACATATATAGGCCATACCAGGCGACCCATAAAAACAAGGTTCAAAGAACACATAGCCCAGTCAAAATATGGCAGGTTAGATGAATCTTGTGTAGCCGAACATATGTTCAATCACAATCATAACACACATATTACTTACCTCAAATTAGTTAAGCAAGTTAATAACATTAGAAAACTAGACGCATATGGAAGCTTATACATATTTGAGAATAGTAATAGAGTAATGAATAAGGATTTATTTATTTATTTATTCATTTCAGTTATTGCATTACATTCTTTTCTTCATTGATACATTTCATACAAATAATATATAAAGTATAATTAATTTTCTAGTAGGAATGACATGAATGATCAGACAGTAATTCCTGGTATAAGATCATTCATGAAGTATTATCGACTGTTGTATAATTGAAATTACAAATAGTGAACAAAACTTACATATCATTAAGATACAGTCATATTATAGTGAACGAGAAGGGGAAAAATAAAAACAGTGAAAAAAAAAAAAAAAAAAAGAAAATTCATGGTCTTTCAGCTTTGATCATTCCTTTGCATATAAATATATTTCTTAACTTTATTTTTGAATTGCATAATATTTGGGCTGTTTTTGATATCATCTGGTAATTTATTGAATTTCGAAATCGCCTCATGTGTAAACTTTTTTTGAAGATTAAAGTGTTAGTATTTTTCACAGTTGGGTGAACATATACCTAGTATATAAGCAGCACACTAGAATCGGATATTCAGTTTAACTCTTCTCCTGAAGATGCTAACATACTGAAACACGTGTCGAGGCTTTAAAAAATCGATTTGGTTAGTATGGTGAAACAGTGTAGTTTATTATCGTGCCAAAGGTTCCAGTCTTCGATACATAAGAATACTTTTCAATTATGTGAAGTGAATGATGTATTCGTGTATACAAAATTCTCGTAGAACTTTTTTTTATCCTTTATATAGTTGTGTGATTCTTTTTTAGTGGAATGCAAATTATATCGCTGTACAGTCGATTGAAAAAATTATCATTCAATGTGATACTATATAGTATTTTGACCTCTAGCCTTTTCCTGAATTGGATAGTTTACATAATTTGAAATTATGAATAATTTGAAAACTCCGGCCTATGGCACCATGAGGAGATTGTATACTATAATAACTCAATCTTAGTTAATTTTCACTCTGAAAGTATCAGTTTACTCCAGAAATGAGCTGTTGTGACACTACTAGTTTTCATGAACTCTCTAAAAAGAATAATAATACTATAATAACTCTAGAATGTGTGATGGTGCACTGAATATTGAGTAAACTAGTGTTAGACTTTACTCTGAGAGTGTAACAGACTCTCATTTGTTCACACAGATGGTGTTGTTTCATTCAACTCATCAAGTGTGAACGTAGCCCTGTTATTGACACCAGCTGATAGTGTTCGAATTGAACAGTAGTCTGGTGGACATGTATAAACTTCAGCTTGTGTTGAGAGGTGTTGAAAACCAACCAAGGTAAATGAAACGTGATGTTTATTCACGCCAAAATAATCTCAAATTCCTATCTCAGGTATCACTGTAATCCTTAGTGTGAACTATTCGCAGACCCAAGGCTCATTCTGACTCTCGATCTCAGAATTTGACCCACTGACTTCGCCCTGTTTACCTGGTTCATTGATATGCTGATCATTTGCGAATTTGAAAACAGAACATGAACCTTGATTTGAGGTCAAGTTTTGAAATCAATTTTTGATATCTTCATTCAAGACGAAATTTTTTACTAAGTGGGTTATTTTTGTCTGCATTATTTTTTGCTCCTCAGATATACTTACTTGACGATATCGGTGTCGTAACAGATTTTCTCTCATTGACTTGCCAAATGGAAGTTCAGCTGGCTGGATCCGGTCACCTCATTTTTTGTACTATTAATCTCCAATGGAACCCCATTCAACCTATCCTGTCAACTTCCATCATCTTCACATTCAACACAGGTCAATCTGTTCTTCAATTTTTGCTTAACTTTTTCGACTTGCCCGTTTGCTCCACTAGGACCATGGAATGCAACTCAATATTGAAATAAGAACAGGAACATCTTCCTTGGTGAAAAATTATTCGCGAGAGAGCGCCAAATGAGTAGGTGAAGTCATTCATAAAATTGAACGCGGTCTCTGCGGTGAACGAACAAATTCTATGCATCATCACTGCACATCAATTCCATCGAATATCTATTATTTGATTCTACTTCTACCTGCACATTTTTCGATGGAATCAACGTCTATTGTGTGTCAAGAATATTTGCAATAAGATGTACCTTATTGAGTTGTGTCTTGTCTGCTCAAATCAGACACTCATCAACAAATTTTGTAAAAATCTTCGACATTTCAGAAATTTGAGTTCACAAATTTCCCCATAAGTTACCTTTCATCCTAGATGTTTGATATTACTGTGTACATTATTTGTTACCCACCAAAATATTCCTTTAGGTATTAGCTGCAGATGAAAGAAAGGGTGATTCCTTCAGATTTTACGATATGAAGTGACATTTCAGATTTCATTTGCCCTGCCAAGTTTGGGTCTGTTTAGTGCCACTACCAGCCAAGCTTTCCAAAACCCGATAATTTTTATTGATCCCAGTTTGGGTGTCTTCGAGACTGGGACTTCATTTTCAACAATCAAAGGGTCATCAGTATGATCCATTCGTTTTCTTCCACGATAAATAAATAAATAATTTTGTAATCAGAATATTGCCAAAATATTTACCTACGATGTGTGCGAGTAGTAGTTGTTCATCATTTCATTTCGTGCTTCTACGTGTGGAAGCACCTGAATCCTCCTATCAGTGTTTGTGAATAAATGATATAGGAGAAGCAATTTTGTCAAGAAACGAATTGACGGAAATTAGATGCTTAGCCAAAGAACCATCGAAAATGAGTGTTTGTTTCTAGTATAGAACCATCGATAAGGCTCACAATTTTGTTTTAATTAAGTCGTTTTTCTTTTGTTCTGATAGACACAACAGTAGACTCAATCACGATTTTCGAGAATTCGTATTGCTTCACATTGGATGAACATTCAGCATATTTATACCAAGATAACGATTTCTGAATTTTCTAGTCTTCTCGGACACCGAGGATGTTGGTATCGAAATGGGCTCTGGGTCGAAATAGCGATGGTCAAAAAGCGACGGACAGACAAGCGAGACCAAAATATCGGCAAGACAAAATAGTGGTAGACAAAATAGCGACATACAAAACAACGACAGGACAAAATACCGACAGACTAAACAGCGCCTGCAGAAAGAGTAACTAGGGAGACTGCTCTGTGAATAGCGACAAACAAAATGGCGGCCAAACGAATCAGCGATTTAGGAAAAAACTACAGAATGAAAAAGCGCTCAGTTTGTACACACAAAATTTCTTCAGCATATCAATCCAATACTACTCAATGTTCTATTTGTATAGGTTTATTTGCCATTGACTTTGGTATCACTATAGTTAAGATTGATTCATTGCATGGCATCTATCAATAAACTTTTGTCACCGTTTTGGACGATGATACAGATCATTAAATCACTAGAAGGGAAAGATTCGATACAATTTGAAGGCTACATATAACAAGAAGATGAAGCCTTCATAACTTCAGAGGTGCGTGAAATCATTAGGCAGTGGGGGATTGTGCTTGCAGCAAGGTGATCAAATACCCACCTCTCGTCACAATCATGCTCCTTAACCCGCTGAGGTGAAGGTGAACAAAATGAGGGACTATGAGTGAATTGGCGAGTAACACCATCGGAAAACCTAGAAATATAATTCAAGCTTCCACGTCTGATGGGATATCTACCGAAACGTCCACATTATCACCTTGTTATGAGGCTTCAAGGAAAATAATCAAGAGAGCGAATCGGCTTCGGTGGAATTGCAAATTTCAATAATTTGGAAAATATAATCATCGCATGTGAGATGAAAAAAACCGAGAGAGGAAGAAATTTCTTGTTATGGGACTCTGGACAAGATGATTCTGGCCGGATATTTATGTTAAGAACCCTCAGTAATTTGTCTCTGTTGAATGAGTTTGAACATGGGTGTGTCGATGGTACATTCAAGGTGGCACCTACTTTACTCCTTCACATGTATACTTCACATGTGATTATCGATAAAAAAGCCTTATTTGTTATATATTGCCTTTTGAGGTATAAAAGAATAATTCCTAAATCAAAAGATTCTCAACAGAAACCAAATCCTGATACAACTTTGTTAGATTTTGAAATGACTTTCATGCATGCATCGGAAAGCATTCTTCCAAATGTATTTTTCGAAGGTTGTTATTATATAATTAACAGCCCTTCATAGATCAGACAAAATTGTGAGAATACCGCTGAAGATGCTCTTGGCGCTGAGTTTTGTACCTCCTAAAGATGTTCAAACCGGTTTTGAAACCATTGACCAGAATTCTTCAGAAGAGCTTGCTCCAATGAGAGATTACTGGGAAAATAATTCTGAAGGACGACGACTACTCAAATATAATCCTCGTTTTCAATACAATCATAGAATAGGTATGAACGTGTGAAGAAGAAACTTTCAAGGACAACTAATTCCCTAAAAGCATGACGTGATGCATTCCATAAATCTATCAAGTGACACCATCTGTCTATTCTCAAATTGATGAAATTTTTCGACAGAAAACAAAATAGCTCTGAGATATTCGTATCGGGATACAAAAGCCGTTTCAGGTAATTCCAGAGACATATTCCTTGGGGATAAGAGATCACGTTTTCTTGTGATGAATTAAAATGAACAAGATATTAGGAGATATTTAGGAAGTATCGCACCCAATTTGAGTTCATGAACTATCCAGATCAAATGAATTTGTGAATAAAATTATGAATATCATTGTCATCAGAACTTCTGGGAACTGGATTGTCTGTCACTGTATTGTTTGTGTCGCTCTTTTTTTTTGTCGCTATTTTGTCCTGTCGCTGTTTCGTCTGCAGCTCTTTTGTATTGTCTCTGTTTTGGCCTCGTTATTTTGTCCGTCGCTTTTTTGACCATCGCTATTTCGTCATGGAGTCATTGAAATGTCATCACTTACAATAGCAAATCATGACGTTAATGACCCAGAGCCACGTCAACGGCTTTTCGATATACAGATAGGGCATTTTTGAGACACACAACAATGTCCGATATGAATATTATCTACCAGGTGTAACAAAAGCTGTCTCCTATATCGAATCACGGTAAAAGTTATCTGATGAAATCTTGAAGCATATTCCAGTGATGAAGAATTGAATGAATTTTTCAATCGATTGAGTTAATCACTGATACGTGACAAAGGATTTTTTGTCACACTTTCCTAGAGTGGAGTTCACGATGATCCACAGAGATGCTATTAGTGAAAAAATGAACAACTAGGCCAGAGGTCTTCAACTCCCGACCCGCGGTGGATTCCTTGGCGGCCCTAGTGACCTGACTGACTGTTTTGTACATGCTCCAGCACGCAAGTGTGCTATCAGCTCATAGTAGGATATCAAGTACTTTTGGGGCATCGAGGTGATACCAGAATTACAACCATCAATCACACATTCCTGACAAAGATGCTCAGCCAAGGGTGGCTACCCAGCAAGATTCAGCCCATAGACAAATTCGGCCACAGAGCCCACCATTAGTTTATCTATGGCGCAGATGCAGCTTACCTGCCACAACGATCACATCACGCATTGTTGTCTCGTTTATGCGTTCAGTTTCGGATCAGTACCTTCGTGAGAGTTGAATAAAAACATTGCAACTTGAGTTCGATTACAAATTTGAAGGAGTATGATGACAGTAAATAAAATTCATCAGCAAAGATGATACTTGAAATGTTTTCTCAAGTTCTATGTAACCCAATGATATACCTGAACAAATCAGTTGAAGATGGCCACATGCAATGAATAGTATAAAATCTACATCATGAAACGGCATCAAAATCACCATTCTTCTCTAACAGGACAATCAAGATTTAGTCCTAGCTGAGATGGAATTTTTCTCTAACTAGGAAATTTCGATCTCCAATAACTGAAAAACATTCTAGTGAAAATTCAGAAGAGGTCATTCAAAACGATTGATGTGAAATACTTGTAGATGTAGATGGCAAAATATCTCACCCAAGCTCGAGTATTCATTTATTTTTCGTATACATGAATTTTCTTTGAAAATTCATGTACGAGACGAATTTCCCGCAATTAAGTCATTCACGTAGGGAATTCGACTCTTTCATCTCGGAATTATATTCGAAAAGAAAACATCAAGAAAATATTTACTCTTCCTGTGCCCTAGTGGATGAAATGTATAAAAGGTATCAGATACGTTATTATACAGTGTCGGCATCATATGTAGGAAAAACTAATATCAATATTTCATTCTGGAATTCGACTTGGGCGTGAAGTTTTGCTTCAGAAGATATGAAAAATAGACTACTCGATCGGGGTCACGTGACTTTCGCTACTTGTCAAAAGTTTTATTTTTTCAAGTTAATCGCTGGAATTGGGCTTTTTTGTTTGATCATATAGAGACAGATTACTTGAAAAAACTATCTTTTATTCCAATTTCACATATGTGTCTCGAATTTGAACTTCCAATTGCTACTTTCAAATTTTGATGTTTTTTTAAATTTTTTCGAAATTTCTGTTATATTTGGAGGATTGTCAAATCTACAAAACTACTTCATACAAGTGGCTCTTCTACGCAACTAACTTTCAATTACAAATTATCACTAATTATGGAGAGAAATATGATAAATAAGATTTTCTTCAGAATACGATGTAACTTCAGTTTCTTCTCTTTTGAGGGGTAGGAGACGAGTTTAATATTTGAAATTCCAGAACGGACTCCATCTTTCTCACCAAATATCTTTGCTCCGCTCGTTCGATAGGCGCATTTCGTCTGTTCTTGACAAATGGGCGGACGAGGCACTAGAAGAATATTGGAGGAGTATAGGCGGCTGCAGGCAATCGAGAGACCTGGTGGCAGGTCTAAGCAAGCCAAAGACGGCTTGGTCACTGGGCAGAGATCGCCAAGTCCTGTGCCTTTTTATAGGGGTACTGACAGGGCACAACAGACACATATCACTCATAAGTGTGGAAGATAGTTCCACTTGCCGTGAAT
This sequence comes from Phaedon cochleariae, assembly GCA_918026855.4. Lineage (NCBI taxonomy): Eukaryota > Metazoa > Arthropoda > Insecta > Coleoptera > Chrysomelidae > Phaedon > Phaedon cochleariae. The sequence continues at coordinate 14,712,525 of OU896721.1, read as the reverse complement.
GCGGAGAATATGAGCAGACATCACTTCACTTCCTCGGAGAGTGTGAGGCATATGGAAGGATGAAATTCGAAATCTTTGGAGTAGATAAAGTACAACAGCAAGATTTAGTCGAATTGGAGTGGACGGACATCCTGACCCTCATCAGAAGGACGGGAAGGATCGAAAAGGACAACTAAAAGAGGGATGTGTAGATATGTGGAGAGCAGGGGTTGGCAAAAATGGCCCATGGGGGCCTACTTGCCTGGCTACAGCCTCACCACAATACCACAACTACTACAGATCATAGATGAAAGATTCTGTTGGCCACTGATAACGAAGATATGTGAAATTGCCATATACAGGGTGTTCCTAAAATACGTATAGAAAATTCAGGAGCATGTTGCTGACGCCAAAATAAGAAGCAAAGTTGCTATAAATATATGTCCGAAAGTTTTTCGTTTCTGAGATACAGAGTGTCAAAGCTGAATTCTTATATTTTTGTTTTTTGTTAATAAATCTCAAAATGATTGTGTTATTCTAATGAAGTTTGGTAGCTGGGGGTATTTTTCAATGACAATATCGAATTTTATGTTAGTTTGTCTCTTTCAGGAGGGGTGGCGCCACCTACATAACTTCTGGAGTCATAACTCCTTTGCGTTCCTATATTACGTTTTCTAGTAGGATCATATATTTCTAGAACACTTCTGTGTAAAAAATATATTCCTGGTAGGGGTCGCTGATGCGAGCAACTGTTTTAGAGTTATTGGGATTTGAAATAATCAAGGCAAGTAATTTGGAATGACAAGATGTTGAAATTCAAAATTGAATTTTCAAGTAAGGAAAATTATTTTTTTTAACTTCATTTTCAAATTGGAATCAGGTGTTATTACAGATATATTATAATAATAATGAACTTCACTGTCACAAGAACGGATTGAAATAACATGACAAGTACTCACCTGATTGTTATTTTTTTTAAAACTGAAAGATTCCAAAAAAAGTAGGTACAAAGAAGTGATAATCATCTTTCCCAAGTAGCACACTCATATTGGGCCGATATTGGACCAATATAGATGAAAAATTGGCGCAATATCGAGAAATCAAGTAGGCACAATATTGGATCCAAACATTCAACATGCTATTATAGATCGATATTGATTCGATGTTTCATAAAAAGATTGTTAAATCATTCAACAAAATATCTGAAATAATATTGATTTATAATCATCCTACAATATTGATTTGTTGATATGAAAAAAACAATGAAGTGCGTTGATTGAGAATCATTCATCATCTCTATATATGTAACTGATGGCTCATCGATATTGACCAACAATATAGTAGGTTGAAGATGAGCAATATTCTTGGCATCACCACGTAGTGATATATTATAAATATTGACACCAAATATAGATCAATAATGAGAAATAATCATGTTATTGCATTCATGACTGATGTTGAGACTAATTGAAAAAAAAAATATCGACACATATTCAAAAGAATGCTTCAAATTATATCAGTATCTTATATTCATACTATATAGTAACTCAGACATTGGATAGGAATATGGACGGGTTATTTATTAACAATATCTCAAACATATCGCCAAGAAATATATATTCCGTATGAAATATCGGTATGCTTAGGTATTGATGGATGATATTCATGTTTCTGTCAATCAAACGTTGATACAATATCTATCCATAATATTAACAGGAGATTCAAAACAAATATATACACATATTGAACAGTATGCTTGAAACAGGATCAATATAAAATATTCATAAAATATAGTTATGCGGATATTGGTTGAGAATATGTGGTCATCATTGAAAATTGATATTCAAGATATATTTAAGGAATATATAAATATTATATCCAACATCAATATGCTGGGATGATAGATGATCATATATGGAATAATGTCGTATTCGAAAGTTTGTGGAACAATGATATTCCAATGTGGGGAGTGAATTGAAAAAAAATATTGACAAATATCAAAAATAAAGCTCAGAGCTATATCGAAAACTTATATATAGACAATATAGTTGAATAGATATTGTGATATATCTACAAAAACATATATCTTTCATATTGAACATCAGTAGAATGTGATATTGATGGATCCCATTGAATAATGTCATAACTGGAAGTTGATACGAGATAGATAATGAATGAAAGTAGTATATTGATCACAAATATTGACACATATTCAAAATAATGTCGGAAATTATATCGATGGCCAATATTATTACATATATGTATGTGGATATTGGCGAATAATATCTAGTAGCTATTGAGAAAGAAGTCTACAGAAATATCTACAAACAATATCTATAACATATTGAACAGCGCCTTTTCAGGATATTGATAAATCATATTGATCATTCTCACACTTTGAAGTTGATACAACATTCATTTTCAATGCGCGAAAAATGTCGAAGTGAAATATACCTATATATTCAAAATATTGCCCTAAATTATATCTAAGGTAGATATTCACACAATATCATCATCCAGATATTGAATGAGGATATAGAGTGGTTATCCAGGAACAATCTCCACAATATATCTTCAAAAAATTGTTATTTTATATTGAACATTCACGATGATACGATATTAATGAATCATCACGATCAATCTCTCATTTATAAGTTGATACACCTTCGATTCTGAATGTAACGGATACATTGAAAACAAATATTGACACATATTCAAAATGATGCCAGAAACCATATCGATGGCACATATTCTTACAATATATATATACATATATGTAGATATTATCAGAAAATATCTAGTAGCATTTGAAAACGAATTTTCCAGAAACATTTACAAACAATATCTGCAACATATTGAACAGCACTTCACAAGAATATCGATGAATAATATTGATAGGGCATTATTACATTATATTGATTATTTTCACACTTCAAAGTTGATACAATATTTATTTCCAGTATTGGTAAAACGTTGAAGGGAAATTTACATTTATACAGTCTGTCCAAGATAAGGTTGAACAGCATGGGGATCTCGAAAACGGTAAGAGATACGAAATCGGTTGAATGGGGAAAAAGTTGCGCATTCGGAGGCTCATATCAAGAGCCTTCGGAAATTTTGAAAATTATTTTTAGTTTTTGAGTTATATCGAAAAAAGTGAATTTTTGGAATTTCTATTTTATTTTTTTTTCTCCGTTTTTATTAGAGATACAGCAAAACTGAGAATACTTTTTTATAGCAACTTTTGATGACGGTCAACGTGGTGATACCGATTTTTTCATGCGACGTTTCGTATTCGTGTAACCATCATCAACTTTTGTTTTTTAAATACGGTCCTGATAATTTTTTCACAGATTCTAAAAGGTTTTTTTATTCTGAATTCAACCATGTATTATACAAGGTGGTTCATTTGTGTTTCGACCTATTTCCATCCATCATCAATGTTTTTTCGAAACTCCAAAGGAAAAATGCCATCAGTTCCACTTATTTTGAAGGAAAATTAGTCAACACACTAATACCTCATCAACTGGTTTCAATCAACAACCCATTTCATTTTGCGGAAACAAAAATTCCATCCATACAAATTCAGAATATGTCAAGCGCTAAAACCAGGAGATGACGAAAAGCGCAAGACATCCTGTGAGTGGTATACCAGGAAATGTTAAAATTTTGCAGATTTCTTTCGAACAATCATCTGGACTGATGAAAGCATGGTCACTAATCATGGTAGCTTCGATAGAAAAACTACACATTATTGTTCACGAGAAAATGAACATTTATACATTACAGCGAGACACCAACACCGTTTCGGCTTTAATATGTGGGTTGATATTTGGTACACGAATTATTGTTCCTTCTATTTACCATGAAACACAGACTTCCGAACGTTATAGAAATTCGCTTGAGAATCATCTTGAGGAAGCTCTGGATGATTTACCGATTGCGGAAGTTCAGAACTGTTGGTTTCAACAAGATGGCGCTCCGGTACATAATTCCAGAGAAGTCCGTGCGTTTTTATCCCTTGGCCGGCGCGGTCGCCTGATTTAACACAGCTGGATTTTTTCTCAGGGGATATATCGAACTTTGTACACGCAAATAACTTTGAGGATGAAGAAGAACTAAGGGACAGTGTCTTCGAAGCATTCAATAGAATAACCCCAGAAATGCTTAGCAATGTCTTAGAAACAACTGTGAGAAGAGGATATCTTTGTTCAGAAAATAATGGTTATCATTTTGAACATTTGTTATAAATGTCTCTGTAGGTATTGTCAAAGTTAAGTTGTTAAAGTAATTCGTGTAAGAATTCATCAACAATTTTAAACGCTGCATTGATGGAATGATGTAGTGAAATATTTTTTATTCACTTTTCAGTATTGAATAACTAATCCATCAAGTTTGACACTAAATGATAAGAAATAAGTGGAACTGATGGCTTTTTTTCTTTTGGAAGTTCGAAAAAACATTGATGATGGATAGAAATAGGTCAAAACACATTCGAATCACCTTGTATAGTACATTGTTGAATTCAGAATAAAAAAACCTTTCAGAATCTGTGAAAAAATTATCAGGACCGTATTCAAAAAACAAAAGTTGATGATGGTTCCACGAATACGAAACGTCGCATAAAAAAATCGGTATCACCACGTTAAACCTCATCAAAAGTTGCAATGAAAAAGTATTCTCAGTTTTTCTGTATCTGATAATAACGGAGAAAAAAAATAAAATAGAAACTCCAAAAATTCACTTTTTTCGATATAACTCAAAAACTAAAAATAATTTTCAAAATTTTCGAAGGCCCTTGATATAAGCCTCCGAATGCGCAACTTTATCCCCATTTAAGCGACTTCGTATCTCCTACCGTTTCCGAGATCCCCATGCTGTTCAACCTTATCTTGGACAGACTGTATACACAATATCGTCAGAAATTATATCGAATGCTCATATCCATACAATATAAGTATTTAAATATTGAATGAGGATAAAGAGATCTATCTGCACAATATGTCTACAAAAAATCTATTCCATATTGACCATCACGATGATCAGATATTGAAGAATAATATCGACCAATCGCTCATTCATATGTTGATTCATTTTCGAATCTGAATGTTAGGGATAATTATATCTAGAATGAATATTGCAACATATTCAAAATGGAGTCTGAAATCATATCCATTGCTAATATCCGTTTAATGTCAAAAGACAATTTGAGTTGAAATTGGGTGACAGTACGGGGTTTTTTATCACTTGGAGCGCACGAAGTATATCTTCCTAATAGGTTCACGAGATATATTTATTTCATATTGAACATCACTATGCATAGTCATTGATGACACATATTCATTAATCTTCAACTGGAATGTTGTCACAACGTTGACTTTTGATATCAGCATTAGACTAGAGATAATTATCGGTACATACAGTGTGGCCCACGGTCGATGGTAACTTAGACGTATACGGAAAACGGTACATTGGATTATCCTGAAAATTCGGTTACTATAATAAGCGTTTGTGATCTAACGATTCAAAATATTTTCAGAGATGCAGCGTTGCCACCTTCACCAAAGAGTAGCATCATCTTTGTTATTTCAAATGGAACACCCTGTATTTCATTGCGTTTTTAAATTCTTCCCGAAGAGCTGATTCCATCAATGTATCACACTGTTCAAAATCGAGATTTTTCAATTTCAGGAATTTTTTGTGTCGAAACTATTCATTATCGATCAAAACGGATTACATGTCTCTATCTCAACTTTTGATTCACTATCTACTGACATTTAATTGGAACAGATACAGGGTGATCAAAATTCTGAATCTTGGACCATCCTGCATTTTTTCCAATTAAATGTCGGTAGATAATTGATCAAAAGTTGAAATAGGGACATGTAAGCCGTTTTGACCAATGATGAATAGTTTCGACACAAAAAAATCCTAAAGTTGAAAAATCTCGATTTTGAACACCCTATATCTCTGTAATAATTTCCGCTAGACCCCAAGTGTGATGCATTGATAAAATCATCTCTTCGAGAAGAATCTAAAAACGCAATAAAATACAGGGTGTTCTATTTGAAGTAACAAAGATGATGCTACTTCTTGGTAAAAGTGGCAACGCTGCTTCGCTGAAAATAATTTGAATCGTTAGATCACAAACGCTTATTGAAGTAACCAAATTTTCAAGATAATCCGATGTACCGTTTTCCATATACGTCTAAGGTACCATCGACCGTGGGCCACCCTGTATACAGAATAATATCGATCAATCATACACATACCATTCAGCTATACACAGAGATTATGATATTGAATCACCATCGAAATTCAATCTCCTCAGTATACCTATATCTTAAGAAGATATTTATTCCATGTTGAACATCACTATGCTGGGAATATTGATAGATCATATGGATCACTCTCGCATTTGAATAATGAATTGATATTGATGTTCAATATTGCGAATTTGTTTGGAAATTGATATTGAAATTCAACCAGAATAATCCTCAAAATTTATATCGATGGTGTTGTAAACCCTCATATAATTATTCAATATTATTTTGTTCGTAGAATTATTGTGGATTTTTTCTTATCATTCGTAGTTGCTTGAAATATAATATAATCAGATATTCTCAGTAGACACTTGAAACTATAATTCTTATCAATCACGTAGCATTGAAAGCTCACGAAACTTCACTTGATACCTTGTGAAATATCCATTTCAAAACTTACTTCGAGTATCTAAGTTCAGTCTCAGCAAAATCAACTTCAGCAGTTTATAATGGAAAGAAGTATAGAGTATACTAAATTGTGCCTTTTTAAATTGTATTTTATCTTTCGTTTCTCACGACAGTAGATTATCAAAACTTTCGTCTATAAAATTATATGCCTTCAGGGAAGCCATGTTTTAGTTAGATAGAACGCAACTATTCTTGAGTCAACATCACTAACTTATTTTTCATTGTACTGAGCACTCTGTGATTGTCTTGTGAAATTTACCATCGTCCTCGAAGTGAATAAACGTCTACTGGAAAAGCTACCCACTAGTTATTTTGGTTCACCACCTTTTCAAACCTTCTAAGTGATCACTGTGACCATTTACAGAACCTTTTCTTCCCATGTACTAAAAGGAAAGATCACAACAATGGTTTATATTCATATAGATATCGAGTGAGAATATGGTATTGGCAATTGAGATTCAAACTCCTTAATACATATACATACATATAATATTTGTTTCATATTGAACATCACTAAGCTGGCATATTATTCGATCAAATTGATCAATGTCTCATTAACCCGTTTATACAACAATGATTTTCAGTGTTGTGAATATATTGAATAAAAGATATGTTGACATTTTGTATCGAGGAGAATGCCTGAAATTATATCGAAAGCTTATATACATATACAATATAATTATGTAGATATTGAGTTAGAAATGGATATTTCCAGAAGTCTACGAAATAAGACTGATTTCACATTGAATGCTACAATGTATATCGATTAACCTCACATACTGGAAAGTTTATGAGATAATATTCGATATTGAACCTATCTAAAAACGGCAATATTTCGAAATGGGGAACACTTTGTATGATAGTATATACAGTGGAATATATTCAATATCAACTTTTCAGATATACGTCGGCGTGTATAATAAAATAAAAAAATAATATCTCAAATTCTTATAAAGAGAAATATTCAAAAACTTATTTTCTTCCCATTCATAATGTCATTCTGAAGGCCTGGACTTCCTTCCCCCATCTCTATCTGCTGCTTGCGCCAAGCAAGAACGAACATGCCTTAGGATGTCGTTCTCGCAGGCAGAGGGAATCACTACTCTTGTAGCGTCTGAAAATGTCGTATTTACTATAAGCTGAGTGATTCAACTCTCTTTTTGTGAAAATTGTAGTGAAGGGCAATGAATTTCCATTATTTTATATAGGCATTATGTTTGGTTGGCCGGTTCCCGTGTTACCCTATACATATTCAAGAATGAAAAATTTTGAAATAATCCCCTCTTCGAATTAGTTTTGTCACGTTTTTAAATCAGATTTTATATACAGGGTGTTTCATTGGGAAAGGAGAATAATTCAACTGTGGATAGGGGTCACTGGGGTGATTCAAAAGAACCCATGGTTAATGATCTTCGACTTCTTATAACCGAGATACAGGATGTTTCATCAATTTTGTCCATATTTTCATTGTCTCATAACTTTCCAACCAACCTGTATATATTTTCAAAAATTGTTACACTTGCTCAATCTACCCTGTGGAATTGATTGAGGCAACAACAAAAGATAAAATCCAGGTCCGGCTTCACTTAAAATTCACAAATTCTTTCTGCCAGAAAACAACACCCTATACATTCGAATTTCTCTTTTTTTGCCATATCTGAAAATAACATCGAAATTTCTATTCAACGATGTGCTTTTTATTCGTGAACAGACGATTTTAACTATTCATATTATGTGCTCAAAATATTATTTTTGCTCATTTTGGGGTACAAAATTGGAATCAGACGAGATTTATGAGTTTCATTACTTCCTATTCAGTATACGTGAGTATTACATTCAGAAGGAGTATTTCATATCGTTCTTTGTTCCAGACAAAGTTGCAGGTCCGTCATCAAAACTATACAGGGCTTTTCACGATGAGCGTTAATTTGACGTTTTCGGCAAACCAGGCAACGGATAAATCTGAAATTCCGATGGTGTGTATAAATTTACATAAACTACACTACTGAAATATTTGAAACGATCCGGCCTTGCTGCTTCTACTAGAAAGTAGCAGCAACTTCGATTTTTCAAATGGGACACCCTGTATTTCATTACATTCTTGGATTCTTGCTGAACAGCAGAATTCATCGATTCAAAACATTCAAGGTCAAGCGGGACTGATAACTGAGATATAGGATGTGGAAAATCGAGATGTTTCAACTTTAGGAATGTTTCGTGTTGAAACTATTTAATATTGCATGGTCAAAACGGCTTCAATGTCCCTATCTCAATTTTCCATTCGATATTCAATTGAAACAGATACAGGGTGGTGCAGAAAACTGAATTATGAACCATCCTGTATTTGTTTCGATTAAATGTCTATAGATACAAAGTTAAGATAGGGACATAAAAGCCGTTTTGATCAATAATAAATATTTTCGCGAAATAACTTCAAAGTTGAAACATCTCGATTTTTTTCACTCTAAATATCTCAGTTATTAGTCCCACTAGACCTCGAACTTTGTGAATCGATTAAATCAGCTCTTCAGGAAGCATCCAGGGTGTTTCATTTGAAAAATCAAAGTTACTGCTACTATACAAATATTTCAGACGTGTAGACCATGTTAATTCATATACATACCTTCGGATTTTTGGATTTATCCGTTGCCTGGTTTGCCAGAAACATCTAATCAATGCTTATCGTGAAAAGCCCTGTATAGTTTTGATGACGGACCTGCAACTAAGTCTGGAACAAAGAACGATATGAAATACTCCTTCTAAATGTAATACTCACGTATACTGAATAGGAAGTAATAAAATTAATAAATCTCGTCTGATTCCAATTTTGTACCCCAAAATGAGCAAAAATAATATTTTGAGCACATAATATGAATAGTTAAAATCGTCTGTGCACGAATGAAGAGCACATCGTTGAATAGAAATCTCGATGTTCTTTTCAGATATGGCAAAAAAAATGAGAAATTCGAATGTATAGGGTGTTGTTTTCTGGCAGAAAGAATTTGTGAATTTTAAGTGAAGCCGGACCTGAATTTCATCTTTTGTTGTTGCCTCAATCAATTCCACAGGGTAGATTGAGCAAGTGTACCAATTATTAAAAATATATACAGGTTGGTTGGAAAGTTATGAGACAATGAAGATATGGACAAAATTGATGAAACATCCTGTATCTCGGTTATAAGAAGACGAAGACCCATCAACCATGGGTTTTATGAAATCACCTCAGTGACCCCTATCCATAGTTGAATTATTTACCTTCCCCAATGAAAAACCCTGTATAGAACTTGACGATCGAGCTCAAAAGCACTATTGCTCCACCCTGGATCTGTTCCAATTGAATATCAGTAAATAGTAAATCGATTTTTAAATCATAGACTAACGGGGGAGTCATTAATCTATGGTTAAATTAAGGAAATTAAGGACATGTAAGCCGTTTCGAACAATAATGAATAGTTTCGACACAAAAAAATCCAGAAATTGAACAATCTAGATTTTGAACACCCTATACCTCTGTAATCATTTTCGCTGGACCTCAAGTGTTATGCATTTCTAAAACCAGCCTCCCACGGAAAATCTATAAATGCGAAAATATACAGGGTGTCCTATTCAAAAAAACACATAATCGGCCGATATATCTTGGAATGCTAACACCCTATAGATTTGAAAATAATTTTGGGTGACAGTTATCATGGAACATTATAATTTATAATTATTGTATTTGAATTTTCTCTATACTGAGTGTTTCCTAACTTGGGGCGATCAATGAAATGGATGATGGAGACGGAAAAACAAAACGAAATGAAAGAATACATTTTTGTCGAAAAAAATCATTTTGGAAGATATTGAGCTCCAAAGTTTGCCTGAAACTCTTCTAAATCATTGATAAAAGGTTAATAGCCCAATTCAAGCGTTAATTTGCTTTCTGCGAGATCACAAGCACCGGAAGTACCAATGACTTTTGCAATATTGCCGGACGTTCAAAAATAGTTGAAAGATGAATTATGGTGTAAGCGCACATTTTTTGACAAAATTTCAGAACAAATTTTTTTCTGTCTCATAAAACACCGCATTCCATTAATCGCCCCAACTTCGGAAACACCCTGTATATCTGACGTTTAGCTAATATCGAAGAAGAACATACTATCGCTTCACCCTGTTTAGGTAAGTACATATTATCCCATTTTCTATGATTTTCATAGATATCTCAGTTGTATTTGGATATACAGCGTTGCGGGTTTTCACAATACTGTACTATTTTGAAAAACCTGAGTCCAACTATTCATGAACATACTAATGTCTCATTTGGAAAGAATTTATGTTGGCTCCATTTTCTGAACAATAAACATTTATGGACGTCAAATAAATACGCCAGTGTATTCTACGTAAGAAAAGCAGAACTGTGAGAATTCTGTTTGCGGCCAGTGGCCGATCAAGGAAGCGGTAAAGGGAGAGATTATCCCTTGAGCCTCGTTGAAGATTGATATAAGAGAAGTGTATAGAAATCGGCCAGTGCTGTAACTTCTGAATCAATCGTGATAGGATTTCGAAATTTCGTGGGTAGCAACTAGGTATACCAAATTAATCATTTATTGATAAAATCACTTCGTTTCAACCGGAATCAACCTCAACTTTTTATGTTTGAATAGGAAACCCTGTATATTCTTTTATATTCATCTTGGATTTCCTGTATATACGTAAAAAATTTGTATCAAAGTTGGGCCAACAGGGCCAACATATATAATTTAGTAATGTGAAAACCGCAACTCTCTATCTCCAAAAACAACTGAGAAAATCATCGATAATGTCACACATTGTATACCTAATCCGAGATCTAGGTACCTATATTGAAGTTTCATCATCGAACAATACTCATATGTTTCAAAAATCGCATTACCGTTATTAATAAAGCATCTGTACTTAGGTAGGTATGTAGGTACAATATTTTGCCAAATCTAGGAATCCTATATTATACCATCATTATTACCCAATATTGAACCAATAACTTCTCAACAATATTGTTTCGATATCGTGCTGGAATGAGACAACTGAGAAAATCATCGATAATGGAACACATTGTATATACCTACCCCGAGATCAAGGTACCTATTGAAGTTTCATCATCTAACAATACTCATATGTTTCGAAAATCGCATTACCGTTATCAATGAAACATCTTCTATACTTAGGTATGTAGGTACAATATTTTGCCAAATTTAGGGATCCTATATTATACCATCATTATTCTCCAATATTGTACCAATAACTTCTTAACAATATTGTTTCGATATCGTGCTGAAATGAGACAGCTGAGAAAATCATCGACAATGGAACACATTGTATATACCTACTTCGAGATCTAGGTACCTATTGAAGTTTCATCATCTAACAATACTCATTATGTTTCGAAAATCGCATTATCGTTATTAATAAAGCATCTTCAATACTTAGGTATGTAGGTACAATATTTTGCCAAATCTAGGGATCCTATATTATTCCATCATTATTACCCAATATTGTACCAATAACTTCTCAACAATATTGTTTCGATATCGTGCTGAAATGAGTAGGTACACATTGTGTGTGCTGCTGGATAACTTATGGCGAACACTGATGTGTACATAACAAAAAAGTATCTACGATTTTACTTAGGTACATGGACTTTAGTACTCGAATGATATCTGTTCTGTCCCTATAACTATAGTACATTAATTTTCTTTTTTTTTCCTTCATTATTGTTTTTTTTACGTTTCAATATTTTATATAAACTAACATAAGTAACTTTAAATAATAATCACCCAGTCTATCATTATTTTCGCGCATACGAGAGTTTAATGTTTGCGCCGCTTACTACGGCGACACCTTCCACGAGGAGAAGAAAAAGGACAGAGAACTCAACACCAGGTTTTTTGGGCATTCACAGATTATCTCCAAGTGTCTCCACTTGCATCGCCATATTTGGTAAAATCACGCGATTTCTCAGTGCGGGTTCGCCGCATTATTCTCATTAATCTCATCCGTTACTAAAAGTGATCGAGTGATCGGTTACTAGTGTGGAATCAGTTTCCATGTTATGGTGAAAGACCTCAACATTTGAACAACCTGTGGCACAGATGTGTAACAGCTTCGCGCCGGCCGGCTGCAGACACATCGCGGGATTACATCAGCAGCTTCTAGCGTAGCGGTTTCTTTCATGAGTCGCCTAAGCCTAAGGTAAGAACATCAAACTCTCTCGTCTTCATTTTCCCATTTCTCAACACGAAATACAGTCCACTCAATCTCACGCGAATAGATCCATAAATTTTTATGATTCTGGATATTCGCACAACATTTTGATCCTCTTCGAGCCGGATGTGGCGAAATCATAATAACATTTTCGAATTAAAATATGGAATTTAGTATCGCATTTTATCAATTTGGTTCGCTTGAATGTAGCTGAAAGTCAAATACATCATAATTTTTCATATACAAGTACGTAAAGTTGGCAGTCTCAAGTTTATACGACCGACGTGTTTTAATTTCATGCGGAACAGATAATAAAAACAAAAACACATTCGAATTCACTAGATATTTCGAGGTTGTTCTTTGTTTCTAATACATACCTGTTTCGCCGAAACCCATATTACTTTAACTCCGGTGAATAAATATATAATATAGTATACGTACTCTTTTTTCACTACTCCAAATCAGTGGCATGAATTTTGCTTAATTAGTTTGTTATTCTGTGGCCATCCATTATATTTCATATATACACATTATTTCCAGAAGTTACAGGGTGATTCGAAATAAAAATTAATAATTAATTACAAGTTAACAGTGATTTAGTTCTCGCAATTTAAATTTCCTGTTACATCTACCGCTGTTAAGATACAATTACCCACCATGGATAAAATAAAAAAATATCAAATTCTCAGACAAACGGAAATAAATCGTATGAAGGAAATTCATGACACCGCTGTCGATGCTGAAGGTGATGAGAATTTTCACTCAATTTTCAAAATTAAATATGAGTTTCTCGAAACTATTAAGAATGAGTTTTCCAAACAACATAATGCTGTTATTTCTATTATTTCTGACGAAGCATTTGATACTGAAGATGCAATCAGGCGTAATTTTGAGAAGGTCTATTATGCAATCAAAAATATTTTCCATAATTTGTTCAACATAAGTCAACAAGAAAATTCGTATTCACCAATAGTCCCAAAGAACAATATCAGTTTACCTAAACTTCATTTATTAACCTTCAGTGGAGATGTAACAACATTTTCTTCATTTTTAGATATGTTTGATGCTGTTATTCACACAAATACTCAATTAAGTGATATAGAAAAGTTTAATTATCTCATTTCCTCCCTTCGAGGAACTCCTTTGTCACTTGTTCAGAAATTACCCATGACTTCTGGAAATTACTCTATTGCCTACAAAACATTAGTGAATCGTTACAAAAATGATCGGTTGATTGCTGCAGCTCATTGGTCAGCCATCGACAATACCTCCAAACTATCATCTGATAACCCACAAGATTTACGGAACCTTTTGGATATTTTTTCTGATAATTTATCAGCACTCAAACTGTTGAACTTACCAGTTGACTTCTGGGACTTTATACTGGTGCAAATGCTATTGAAACGTATAGACATTTCAATTGCTACTAAATTTGAACTTCAACACGGTTCGTCCGCTATTCCCACCTACTCTCAACTCATAGACTTTCTTAATAAACATTGCAGTGCAATGGATAATGTTAATTTAACAAGAAAAATAAAACCCATCAAAAAAGTGGAGAGTTTCCCGAAACCTAGTTTTTCACATTATCGCCCCAGCACTACTTTAGTGACAAATACAACTTCATCGAGTTGTATCATTTGCCAAGGTGATCATTCGATTTATAAATGTCCTGATTTTCTTACGAAGTCTCCCAATGATCGCTATCGCATTGTAAAGAATAAAAACTTGTGTTCAAACTGTCTTGCCAATTCTCATACTGTAAAATATTGTTCATCAACTTATTCGTGCCATAAATGCCAACAGAAACATCACACCATGCTTCATTTCGAAACAAATGCCACCTCCTCCCGACCGATACATTCAAGGCCAATATCTAATATGTCTCCAACGAGCTCTTCAGCTATAGAAGGGGAAAGTTTTCCTCCTGCCGCCTCTCATGTACTCACAGGTATAGTACCGCGTTCCTCCAATGTTTTATTGCCTACAGCCTACGTGGAGATTCTAGACAGTCGAGGAAACTATCAACAAGTCCGGTCTCTCTTAGATTCAGGCTCCCAATGTAATTTCATTTCTCAAAAATGTGCCAATCGTCTAGGCCTCTCTGGATACCAGTTGAATTTCTCCATTCAAGGTATCGGACAGACACACACACTCACCAGTTCTACAGGAATATCCTGCCACATCAAACCAATTGGTAAATCTACCCCCAGCTACAATATAGAAACTATTATCATCCCAAAAATCTGCGGCGATTTGCCCAATTCCCCTATCTCATCATCGTCTTATTCTCATCTCCATAATTTACGTCTAGCAGATCCTAGATTCAACCTCCCAGGCTCTATTGATCTTTTAATAGGTGCAGATTTATTCCCACATATTCTTCAAACCGGTCGTTGTGAGGGTAACTCTGAGGATCCTGTAGCTTTGAATACTATTTTTGGGTTTATCCTAATGGGTAAAACCGCTTCAAATACCCAAACCATTTCTCAATCATTTCCTTGTTTCGATAATACGTTAGAAAATATTCTAGGTAGATTTTGGGAGGTAGAGAATGTCCCAAGTAGTACTAGTTTATCTCCTGAAGACCAGCTTTGCGAAGTAACATTCAATGATACCTTTTATCGAAATGAGACAGGAAGATTTATACTTTCACTCCCTTTTCGTAATGGCGAGCCTTCTTTTCCAGGTTCGAGACTTATTGCCATGTCTCGTTTCCTCAGCTTAGAACGACGTCTTCTCAAAAATCCCTCTCTATATCAAGACTACTCTAAGTTCATGCGAGAATACCTCGACCTTGGACATATGGAATGTCTCGAGAATTCTTCTAGTTCTGATAGGAGTTTTTATGTTCCCCATCATGCCGTTCTCAAGCCCTCCAGTACTACAACTAAACTCCGAGTAGTTTTCAATGCCTCCTCCAAGGATCCAGGACAGCCTTCACTTAATGATTGCCTTTTGACGGGTCCCAAACTTCAGCGAGACCTCGTTACCATTTTGCTCAATTTTCGTTTATATCCGTATGTTTTCACTGCCGATATCAAACAAATGTATCGACAGATTCTCATCAATCCCAAGCACACCGATTATCAACGCATTCTATGGCGTTTCTCTCCTTCCGAGCCTATAAAAGATTATAGGCTCCTCACTGTAACCTACGGTTTCTCGTGTGCTCCATACTTGGCTATAAAAACCTTATTAACCTTAGCTGATCAAGAGATTGATGAGTTTCCTGAAGCAGCTCAGGTTATTCGAACCCAAACCTATATAGATGATATTGTTACCGGTGCCTCTACTTTGGAATCTGCTAAGAAGTTACAATCTCAACTTATAACCTTACTGAAAAAGGGCGGATTTGAGCTGCGGAAATGGGCAGCAAACGATTCCCACCTTTTGGAAAATTTTCCAGCCTCCCATCTGTTTGATGAATCACACTCATTGAATTTTGAGGCCGACACCCCACTAAAAATTCTCGGCCTTCACTGGAACCCATCTTCAGATTGTTTTTCTTTCTCTGTACAGTCTGTGGATTATACTTGCACAAAGCGTAATCTTTTATCCAATCTTGCCCGCATTTTCGATCCATTGGGGCTGGTATCTCCATTTACCTTCTTTGTTAAATTTCTTATTCAAAGGCTATGGACCATGAACCTCGGCTGGGATGCCTCCCCACCCAATGACATAAAACGCATCTGGGAACAACTCACACAAGAACTTCCCTCTTTGGCTCGTTGTAAAATTCCCCGGCTCTTATTGCCTAACACTTCTAGTAACTTTGAGCTTCATGGGTTTTGTGATAGCTCTGAAAGAGGGTATTGTGCAGTTATTTATCTTATTCATGCTACTGGAAAAACAGAATTTTCCACTAATTTCGTTTGTGCCAAATCAAAGGTTGCCCCCCTCAAGACCATCTCCATTCCAAGATTGGAATTATGTGCTGCTGTTCTTCTAGTTCGCTTATTCTCCTTCGTGTTAGCCACTTATCGTCCGAAACTCACATTTCACAGAATCTGTGCATGGTCGGATTCTACCATTGTCCTTTGTTGGTTGAATTCATCTCCCCATAGATGGAAAACGTTCGTGAGCAATCGGGTAACACACATTCAGGAGAAAATTGCTGCAGAACATTGGTTTCATGTTTCATCTGCGGAAAATCCTGCAGATATAGGTTCTCGAGGCCTTTCCCCCTCTGCATTACTCGATAGTTCCCTATGGTGGGCGGGTCCATCCTTTTTACTCTCTCCAAACCGTAATTGGTCTCATCTTCCCCCCAGTTCGTATCCCGCTGAAGCATTGGATGAAGAACGAAATCTAACTTTAATCGCCACTACTGATTCCCACCTTTTGGATGCTCTCCTTGATAAGTTTTCCGTTCTCGAACGTTTGAGGCGCATTGTCGCTTACGTTCGTCGATTCATTCATAATTGCCGTCATCCTTCCAAAAAACGACGTGGTTATCTCATGTCTGTAGAACTACACCAATCACTGAATGTATTTGTTAAACACATACAGGCTCAGCATTTTGATGAAGATATATCTCGGATTAGACAAGGTAAACAGCCCTCTAAGCCTCTTAGAAAATTAAGCCCCTTTATCGATGAAGATGGCACTCTTCGTGTAGGCGGGCGATTAGCCCATGCCCCGATTTCCTACGAACGACGATTTCCTGCTCTCCTACCCAGCATTAATCGCCTCACTTCACTGATCATTGAAAATGTTCACGTTAAATATTTTCACGCTAGTATCCAGCAAGTTCACTATCTGGTTATCCAACAGTTCTGGATATGCTCAGCTAAACGTGTAATTCGCCGCATAATTTCGAAATGCCTCAAATGTTGGCGAACCAATCCCATTTCTGTTCAACCTCCAATGGGGAACCTACCCTCTACCCGTATATCACAAGCTAAACCATTTCTCCACGTTGGCGTTGATTACGCTGGGCCATTTACAATCACTTTATCAAAAACTCGTGGTGCCAAAGTCCTGAAGGCATATTTGTGCCTATTTGTGTGTTTGGTCACAAAAGCTTTGCACCTCGAGCTTGCCTCTGATATGTCTACAGAGGCTTTTCTTGCGGCCCTGCGCCGATTTATAGCACGTAGAGGTCGCTGTCAGCACCTCTACAGTGATTGTGGGAGTAATTTTATTGGTGCTCATAATCACCTCAATAACGTTCTCCAGACTGCCGCTTCTCAAGAATCCATTGATTGGGGTTTTAATCCTCCTTCTGCCCCCCATTTTGGTGGTTTGTGAGAGTCCGGGGTGAAGTCTGTCAAAACTCACCTGACCAGAGTCATTGGTGAACAGATTTTATCCTATGAAGAGTTGAATACAGTCATAATTCAAATTGAGTCTCTTTTGAATTCCCGTCCTCTCACCCCTCTAAGTGATGACCCTCAGGACCTCACTGCCCTCACTCCAGGTCATTTTCTTACCATGGAACCTCTGAACGCGCCTCCCGAATCTGATCTGACCAATATCCCTCAAAATCGTCTCACTCGTTGGCAGTTGTTGCAGCGTATGCACCAAGATTTCTGGAATCGATGGTCCCAGGAATACCTGCATACGTTGCATCAACGTACTAAGTGGACAAAAGCTAGTCCTTCCATTACTCCAGGTACTCCTGGGCTGGTGGCCGTGAGCGTAGAGTCGCTGGCTGTTGCCCAGGCGGTCCGGGTTCGATCCCCGGCGCGAGCACTGAATTAATTTTCGGTAGTTTCGTTGGGCGGGAGGAGATAGGTGGCCAACCCAACATTCTTGGTACCTAGATATCAATCCTTTGGACTGTCCACGGTTACCAGCCGAGTAGTGCTTCGGATGACACTTAAAAAGCTAAGGTCCCCGTCTTCTTAACTCACACAAGTCTCTGACTTTCGAGGGTTGCTTTGCAACTAAGCTGGCGGTTAAAAACACACACACTTTTTTTAAACACACACTTTAGTTCTAATTAAGCATAATCATACTCCTCCCATGTCCTGGCCAATGGGTCGTATTATAGCAGTACATCCGGGAAGTGATGGTGTAATACGCGTTGTAACCGTTAAAACGGCTGGTGGCACATTCAAGCGACCACTAGTAAAAATATGCCCACTCCCTATAGATTCTTGAAAATGCATTTATGCATTTTGGTGGGCGGGATGTTCTGTCCCTATAACTATAGTACATTAATTTTCTTTTCCGTCGACCTCGTATTAACGACTAAGTTTAATGTATATGAAATCGTTTATTAATGACCCCTATTAATGAACGATTTGTCTATTAATACACGATTGTTTTATAGGCAACCAAACATACACCGCGTGCATTCATTGTATAAGCTATAACTTACGGAATCTGCATTTAAATCGAAAATATGGATTTCATCGACGATTTTCCGTTAACGGGTTCGCCTTTCCAAGTTTCTGACATGATATTAATCCCTGTTTTTAACACAAGAAATTTATTTCCTATGTTGATCATTTCGACAAATGTCAAATATGTCTAATGTCAGTAACAGGGCTATACTGGGTGATTCTTAGCAGTTTCCGGATGGATGATGATTTGGCGAACCAAGTTTTCTTCATTGCAGGAGAAATGAGAAATATAGTCGACGGAAAAATTTTGTAACCAACTTGTATATTAAAAGGCGATTAATGATCTCGAACATTAACGCACTCGCTTCGCTCGCACGTTAAAATATCTCGATCATTAATCGCCCTCATTAATATACTAGTTGGTTAAATAACTATTTTTTTTTCCTTCATTATTGTTTTTTTTACGTTTCAATATTTTATATAAACTAACATAAGTAACTTTAAATAATAATCACCCAGTCTATCATTATTTTCGCGCATACGAGAGTTTAATGTTTGCGCCGCTTACTACGGCGACACCTTCCACGAGGAGAAGAAAAAGGATAGAGAACTCAACACCAGGTTTTTTGGGCATTCACAGATTATCTCCAAGTGTCTCCACTTGCATCGCCATATTTGGTAAAATCACGCGATTTCTCAGTGCGGGTTCGCCGCATTATTCTCATTAATCTCATCCGTTACTAAAAGTGATCGAGTGATCGGTTACTAGTGTGGAATCAGTTTCCATGTTATGGTGAAAGACCTCAACATTTGAACAACCTGTGGCACAGATGTGTAACAGCTTCGCGCCGGCCGGCTGCAGACACATCGCGGGATTACATCAGCAGCTTCTAGCGTAGCGGTTTCTTTCATGAGTCGCCTAAGCCTAAGGTAAGAACATCAAACTCTCTCGTCTTCATTTTCCCATTTCTCAACACGAAATACAGTCCACTCAATCTCACGCGAATAGATCCATAAATTTTTATGATTCTGGATATTCGCACAACAATATCAATAGGTCAACTTATACTTGTTACATAGTAAGTAGGTAGAAACATTTTTCTGACTGAACCACCAAACTGCACGAGGGCATCGAGGGGTCGGAAAATTTTTTGGATTTTGCAGCATCAGCACATGGTATGGCAAAGAAGAACATAATCAGAATTGTATCAAAGTTGAACTAGTATCAATAATTGGGATAAGTAATTTTACCTTATTATTTTTTGCACCACTGTTATAATATACCACTCGCGATCCACGCCACACGCTTGAAGACTCTATGAGACAACTGAAAGAACTGAGCTAGTGAGTGTCGAGCACAGATAGTCACTCTATGACCTGAGGTATTTGCCCGACAGAGTTGTCGAGTGTACTAGTAGACACGTTATACTAGAAACATACATTTCTTGTTCAGACAAGAATATCAGAATAATGTGAAAAAACTGAAATGCCTACCTAGGTGTATCTTGAATTTAAATTCCACAATAAATAAAATCATTTGTTTGATGTTATATTTGAGCACAAGTTCAGAATTCCCAAGTGATATGGAGGAAGCAACACAAAATGCACTATTCTCTTATTCATCCATTCATAATTTCGTTTCATTTCATAACTCGTGTTGAAATGAACATTTTATCACCAATTATGTATTATTCCACTTTGCGCATTTGTTTATACAGTGTGTCCCACTTACCATGCTCACGATGGGTATCTTTTTAACGGTGAGAGATACGAGGTCGGTCAAATTACACCAAATGTGGAGTTTGTCAAGGCCAACTATAATGTGAAAAAATATTTTGATAAAATCTATTCGTTTTTGTTTTATACGCAAAAAACAAATTTTGATCATTTTCATGTCTCCTCCGTAACTTCTTTATTCATGAAAATATTCAGATAGGAATTTCAGATTCTCATGGGAGTTTTTCGAAGTGAATTCGAAAAAAATATGATAACTCTTCTAGAATTTGAGATATCAGCACCAACTTTAGTTGTTCAAATGAAGCTCATAGCTCACTATGACTCAGTTACAAATAACTTTTTTTCCTCTTACAGATGACATGTCGCAGTTATAGTTTTGTGTTGATAACAACGGAGTTATCGTCATTTATACAAAAACATAAACTTATTTGGAAGCCGCCATCTTGAATTTACAAATTTTAACAAAAATATCATGATCGTCGACCTCAAAAACCCCCATTAACCAATTTTGAATGGAATGGGACCAAATCTTGTCCGCCATCTTGGAGCAGCCATTTTTTTAGAATTATTTCCATTTCCATTTACTAATCAATGCATATTGTTACATACAAACAAAGCGTATGGTCAAATTTAGACGTTCGTTCAGAACTACGCAAAAAATAATCGCATCGAATACAATTCGAACTTTGAAATCTTCAAGATCATGCATCTTAAACTTTCTGCACAATTAAAAATAATCGTGTCCGTTCAACATAATAATCCTTTCGCATCGTGATCGGATTATTTCAACTGTTAAACTGATACTCTTCGTAATTATATGCAACAAAAGTTATCGATGTTTAGCCCAAATCTTTTGAAGTACTTATAGTATTATAGTATTACTACTGAAAATACTAGATTTAGTGACAAAACCAAGATGGCAACAGTGGTGACTAGTCTTGTCGTTCACGGTAACACTCGAACGTGCGCGAGAAAGCTCTAATATTGAGAATTCATCATTGAATTGATATTAGGTGTTTGATATGGTACACATATATGAAATCTAGAAGGTGACTTCACTATATTGAACCTGATGTTTGCTAGCAATATTGAACTAATCTTCATTTCTCAATATTGCTCAATTATCATCATGTTGATAGTATCTAGAGATTACGCCTCAATATTATATCAATATAACTGACTGAACTCAAGATGGATAATATCGCTTGCACATTGTGATGACAACATCGAATTGATATTGGGATCTGATTATGGTACGAATATATGGAATCAGGAAGTTGGTTCCACAATATTGAACACTATGATTATTTGCAATATGAAATTCATATTCATTTATAAAGATTGCTCTATTATCATCTTGATGATAGTTTCAAGAGATCACAGCAAAATATTGTATACATAAAGTTGACTGGAATAAGCATTAGAAATATTGCTCTGATATTGAGATTGTATCATTGAATTTACACTGAGTTTTTGATGTGGTACACGTTAATGAAATCAAGAAGTTGAACTCACGATATTGAACCTGATGATTATTTGCAATATAGAATTATCTTCATTTCTCAATATTATCCCTTCATCATCCTGTTGATAGTATCAAGTGATTACACCTCAATATTATATCAATATAACTGACTGAACTCAAGATGGATAATATTGCTCGCACATTGTGATGACAACATCGGAATAGTATTGGGATCTGATTATGGTACAAATATATAGAATCAGGAAGTTGGATTCACAATATTGAACACAATAATTATTTGCAATATGATGATCATATTCATTTAACAATATTGCTCTTTCATCATCTTGATGATAGTTGCTAGAGATTAGAACACAATATTGTATACAAAAAGTTTACTGAAATATTCATAGGTTATATTGCTCTGATATTGAGATTTCATCATCGAATTGACCTTGGGTTTTTGATATGGTTAACTTGAATGGAAACAAGAAGTAAACCTCACGATATTGATCCTAATAGTTATTTCCAATATCGAATTATCTTCATTCCTATTTATGGATGATATTATTGCTTGCACATTGTGATCACAGCATCGAATAAATATTGGGATCTGGTTATGGTACAAATATATGGAATCAGGAAGTCGGTTTCACAATATTGAACATAATGATATTTCGCAATATCTAAATCATCTGCATTTCTCAATATTGCTGCAACCTCATCCTGATGAAATCTACTAGAACAATATCGCTGGTATATTGGGATTTGATCATTGAATCCATATAGAGTTTGTGATATGGTACACATATATGGAATAAATTGATCGACCTCACGATATCCAACGTGATGATTCTTTGCAATATCGAGGTCATCTCCATTTCCCAATATTGCTTCATTATCAAACAGATGATGGTGTCATAAGAATACAACTCTTTATTGTATACATATAATTTACCAATATCCACACAAACAATATTGGTGGAATATTGGGATGTCATCATTGAATAGCAGTTTTGTATTCGATATGGAATACATATATGAAATCAAGAAGTCCACGTGACGATATTGAACCTGATGTTTTATTGCAATATCCTCCAAGATACATTCTATCGATATAGGTTACATATCCAGTTGTAATATGAACTGATATCAGGCAATCAATATATCTATCATGAAGATTTATCAATATCGAGACATAAATCATCAGGATATAGGAGGAATATAGATTTCATCACATATGTCATTATGAATATCGATACAATGTAGGATTCTCAAGATCCTGAAAAATGTAAGCCTATCAACATTGTATTCATATTGATCCGTCCAGCTCATTTATTCAATATCGTTACAATATCATCCGACCGATTTGCGATATTCAAATATTGGGCCAATGCAGAGCCGATTTGCAGCCGATATTCTGTGCTACTGGGGTTTGTCTACATTCCAATGTTGAATGTAGGAGAATATTGAATGAAGAAAGTAAAATGCAATGGCGTATTTTTCCTGATATTCATTATATAGAGGCGACTTACAAGCCCTATGGAAATAACTCAATTCCATCGATTATTTCAAATCATAATAACTCGAGAACAGTTGCTCGAAGCGACCTCTAAGGATAATTACGAAAAAGTGTTCTAGAAATCTATTTCTCTACTATTAACCATGATACAGGTACGCACAAAGAAGTTATGACTTTTCAAAATACCCAAAAGACATGAAATCCAACAATTGAGTTAACAATGAAATACAGAATGATGAGAACATATTCAGAACGAAATTGTAATTTGCTATAATATTTCACGTTCACGTAGCATGAAAAGAATTTGTTATAGATGATCGATTCATTCTGACGACAGATATAATCATTCTATGCCAAACTAACAGAATTCGTTCCCCTATCTATTGTAACATCGTTGAAAACAGCAGCGCTGTTAGACCAATCAGAATCGAAGGACAGCTTGTGTTTTCGCGATTACACACGCTGTTTTGTGATTGATCAGATTATGTGATAAATGGAACAGTCATTTTCGTGTTCCCATAGATAGTAATTCATCGAATTGGTTATGTCATCACTGGTGAACTGGGCTGCATTTGATCTTGATAAAATTCACAAGTGAAAAGGATTCATGTATATATCTTCAATATTCCTAATGTTCATCCTCGTTAAGGTTTTACTCCTATACATATTCTTGGGTCTGAAAATTTTCTATGGTATTAAACATTGCAAACATTCGAACTTTTGCTATGTTCAGCATTTCAAAAATGAAGTGACTTCTTGAGTGCTAGAATATTCTTATTCCCAGAATGATACGTCACAGCATGAAATGAAAAATAGGGCAAGCTCTGATACAGAATCAGAAAATTTAGGCACGACTACTGATATCTATTTAGAATTTCGATTATGAACTAAGATATCAAATTATCAGAAAATCAGTGTCAGTGGTACTGTGTTCTTTCTCGTTCACTCTCTTCTGTCAAATGTTATCCAACAAAAATGTACAAAAAATCAATTTACATGAATCCAGTTGAAATTTCTGTTTACTCCATCAGTCAGGTCGGAATTGAGAATTCATTCGAACGTTCTTGTTTCATATTTCTTCATTGAACCAGTTGAAGTGTCGTGCCGTGCAGAATGAACAGCAGGCCTTATGGCATTTTGTCAGATCTTTCTGATTCTGTTAAAATTTCTCGCGAAAAGTGAGCGTAAAGTAAATTCTTCAGAAATCAGTGAAACATAAATTCTTTCCATGTCCGGATCTCGATTTTTTCCATAATGTGCCATATGGAATAGTTCTGATAGAGAAACATGCAAAATTGCAGCAAATTACGATGAGTAATTTCTGATATTACAATTCCACATCGTAGTATTCGAAATTTTTCTTTATATACAGCGTCTCTCACTTAAACAAATGCTTTCCTCTCTCGTTATCTTATACTTATTAGTCGTGCGATTTTTACCAAATTCGGACTAGTATTCTGTATCTTCAAAAATCGATTAATTCCTTATTATTCATATTTCAACATTCCCAATACCATAACAACATGAAATGCATGAACTATTGACGCATTTGCGTTGTCATTATGAATGTCATTTGGAATTAAATATCAAACAACTCAAGCGAGTGAGATAGAAACATAGACCCACTTGATTATACCCAAGTACACCTGTCTTTAGTGAACACGTCGCGCGGTTGGACAGTATGCGCGCTCTTATTGCAGCGGTGATCAAGAGAGCTGACACCTCGGCTGATACCGTCCATGTGCGACATGTTCTCTGATGACGACTGTACGTGTTCCTATGGACTATATCGATATAATAATAGGAAGAACGGGTCTTCATTGGTTAAAATCTGTATCATAATAGAAATCCGTGCTAAAATGAACACTATTGAGAAATCGGTAGCAGATAGTTAAAGCGTTTATTATAAAACGAGAGTACTAAACATTATTCAATCGGAAAAGAGGAGTTCAACAGAAGATCGTTCCAGAAACTGCGGTTAATTAGAATTCATTATTTATTCGGAGCAGATGAGAATGAAGAGAGAAATTTGGCCTATATTCTATAGTATTTCAAAAGTATTGGATTCTTACACATGGAGGTTTGAAAACATGAGCAACAATACTGTTGAGTTAGTTTTTCTTCATAAAAATCCTGATTCATTCATTCAAAACGCACGGAACTGTCCATAATGATGTTTTTTTTCTGAAAAACTACTTTAATCAATGGTAATTAACACTTGTCCAAATTTGGTGAGAATCGCACGATTGATAGCAATAGTAGCTGAGACTCCTTATGAATCACAATAACCTGAATTTCTAAGTAAACACTCGAAACACTTGCGGAGTCTACCGCTACTGCATTTGGTCAAAAAATTAATTTCACGAATGCCATTATAGACGATATTTTCCATACGCATAATACAAAATATCTTCTCTACTTATGTGGAATTCGCCGCTTCAGAAAAATTCTCTATATCTTCGACAAAAGTGCAGCTTTTCGCCGGTTCGTCCTTTTACCGACAAACGTGTCACCTTGCACCTATGACATCATCTGATGTTTTTATTTATCCTTTCGGCGAAGACGATTCACGGACATCGTGCTTCACTTCCTTACTGGAACGATAAAATTATCTAATGATTCACATTCGATAATATGCAATAATGTCTAGGTATTGTGGACACTATGAAAGTTTCCAAGGAATAAGATGAAACAGAAATGATGAAAAATGATATAGGTATTTGAGGTACAAACCTAAATGTGTAATGTGTCCTACTTTTTGAATCAGATTGGTGAAATCTCGTAAACGCAAAAAAAGCCTGATGTATTTCAATATTGAAACACGCAGTTTTCAGCATTCTCTGTTGAGGACGCTAGGAATCGGTGTCGAAATATTGAAAAACATGGGATCGCGCTTCCACTTTTCTCCTTCTGAAAATTGTTTTTCCTGGAACGAAAAATACTGGGCTCTTCACAAAGGATGAACGGATTATTCTCTGGAAGCAGAAAATTCTACTTGCATCTCACTATATTTTTTGTTTTCCGAAAAAATCGACATTGAACAGTGGGAAGTGGGGGCGGAGAAATCATGTTTTCATTGGACTGATGCATGGTGTATACTCCTATGTATCGTCAAGAATTTGGAAACGAAATCCATTTGAATGAACTTTGGTAACGTTTTGGTACTGAAAAAATCAATTCAAATGGATTCCGCTTCTAAATGCTTGACGATTCATCAACTTTGCACCAAACATAGAAGAATTTTTGAGCGGGGACTATCATTTTCTGAAGAAAATTATATTTTTGTCCACAATTAGTGATAATTAGTGATTGAACGTTAGTAGCATGATGAAGCTACTGGTATGAAGTATTTTTGTGGAATTAACAATTCTTCAAATATCACAGAAATCTCGAAAAATTTAGAGAATGGCAAATTCTGAAAGTTGCAATAAAAAGTTAAAATTCGGGACGAGTGTGAAATTGAGAAATGAACAATTCTTTCATGTGAACTTTCTCGATATTCTTTTGACATGTAGCAAAAATCACGTGACACCGATCGAGTAGGCCATTTTTCATCTATTTTGAAGCAAAACCCAACTCCTAAGTCAAATTGCAGAATAAGTTATAAATGAAAGTTTTTTCCATATGATGCCGACTTCCCAGGTAGCACAGGTTAGTGGAATGACGTCATAATGACGTCTTTTTTAGTCATTATTGGTCAATGACGTCCTCGACTTCAGAAGGACCTAAAAATGACGTCATATTTCATGACGTCTTATTGACGTTCAATATTGAACGTCTTAATGACGTCCCTACAAAGTCGTATATTCGACCAAATAAGAAAAATCAGTCGCTTTCTTACTTTTTCATCGTTTGTTAATTGTACGTACTAAATTTGTGTTTGTATATAGAGTGTTTTCGTGAGTACTGATGAACAAATTTATTTTCAGCCATACTATGCATTTTTGAGGAATCTGCTGAAAACGGTCGATTTTCATTTTCAATTTGCCATATATTTATGAGAAAAATTGAATATACATACATGATGATCCATGTTTGAGTTATGACCATAACGACAATTTTTTTGAATAGAGCACCTTATATATATATTACTCAATCTTTGGAATAACCATGGGAAGCGGAATTCGAAAATGTTTAACACAATCATGTGGATTGTATAGGTAAGTGCGTCCAATAAATTAGATGCTCTCGTGAAGTAGTGGATAAATTCCTTATTATCCAATATCTATCTATCTTATATATTTCTGAGAAAACAGGAGAGGCTTTTATTTCTAATTCGTCATTTATACGGAGGAATCATCAAATATACAGGATGATACACGTTTGTATTATGACGTACAAGACACATTTTTCAAACGGATATATATTATTGAATTTTCGTAATCAAATGTATATCGCACAAAGGGTTTGTATACAGGGCGTTCGTTAAATTCAGTTCTCTCGTAAAATTGGATCGCCATTAAAATATATAGATGACGTAATTTCTCCTACACGGATCATTCTGTATATATTGATTTAATATGAGATAAAGCTTGAATGAAAATAAAATTCTACGGCTTCGAGCATTATTCTCTAAAAAAAAATGTTTTTTTAATTTTCAACAAATTCATTTGCAACTTCGCAAAAGAACTTAATTCAACGAACGCACTGTATACAGACTCATATATTTTTGAATCCAGCTTTAAATAGAGACTCCAAAAATCGAATAATTTATAGGGTGTTCCTTTGAAAAAATGGTCGTGGACGTTGTAACTCAAACTTGAATCACCCTGTATATTCAATTTTTTCTCGATATTGTTGGTAATTTTAAATAAAAATCGACCTATTTTGGGAGATTCCTGAGCAAGGAATTGTATGATTATAATAGAACATTGATTGCATGGCTACTTCATTTTCTTCACGCGAGATGACTCAATTTAACGGACACACTGTATACAAACCCTAGGTGTAATACATTTTTAAATTCAGATTTCCATGAATATTTCAAAAATTGCATGTATCTTATATAGGTTATTATTATTGTTTCCAATTGAAAAAATTGCCGCGGACGTCTTAACTTAAACGTGGATCACCCTGTATATATATGATTCTTAAATCGTGAAAATCATCCATATCTCAAAGTGGTCCAATAAAATTTCAAAAGAAAAAAACAAAAGACTCAAAGTCAGTCGACCACACATTTATATATAAATGTGTGGTCGACTGACTTTGAGTCTTTTGTTTTTTTCTTTTGATATAAGTTATATCCTGTACCAGCCTACAACATTTCATCACCCAGTATATGGATGTTTCCATATATCCAACTGCATAGCCTGCATCGCCTCTTCTAGAGTTATCAAGAACGTGACGCCATCAGCAAGAATATGATACTTTCTTAGAATTGTAACTGCAGGATTATTATCTAGATGTTTCTCAAGAACTTTTGATACATAGATTGTTATTCCATACTTCGAAGACTCAACACGCTCCCAGAGCAACACATGCATGGTTTACTTGGTTTGAATAAATAGTTTTATTAAAATTCAACCCTAGACCATCATTCATAATTGGCGCAGTCGAAGAGGATTTGACGAAGAAGTTTCCAGTACAGTGGCACCTTTCCTGAAATTGGAGAATTTCTTGTGTTCTACACTTTATCGTCAAGAGGTCAACGGAGTTTGGGTAGCAATCCACAGCCATAATTCCAGATGACGATCACCGACGTTATTCTAATTGCGTAAGTCATATTTTCTATCATATTCAGTGCATTGTTACGTATTTATTCCTACACAATTCCTTTTACCATTCATACTCCCATTCGAACACAATGGCAGAATACAGTTTGAAAGATTTAACTTGTCTGATACCAGATTTTGACGGAAGTTCAGAAAAATTAACAAATTTCATTGAAGCCTGCACAAGCGTGATTCAGTTATGTAATCAAGCTCAACAACCTTTAATTCTTATTCACATCAAAAACAAACTCACAGGTAGAGCAGCAAGAATAATCAATGCAAGAAATTTGAATACTTGGGACGAAATCAAGATTTTGTTAATTTCACATTTTGGGGACTCAAGAGATTCAACAAGCTTATTGTATGATTTGCAAACATTGGTTCAAGAGAAAAACGAATCATCTTACTCATTTTGTCATAGACTCGAAGCTCACTGTTCAAAAATTCGTACATCTATCAATCTTGATGAACGATTGACTCAAAATCAAAAATTAACGCAATTCAACATGTGCGACGATATTGCATTGAAAACTTTATTAGTAGGTTTACACCCAAAGTTAGGTTCAATAATAAGAGCTCAAAGACCAAATAACTTGAATGAAGCCGCAAATTTCATTGTTGAGGAAGAAAAACTCAATTACCTTCAGTATCGCCAAGAAAAATCTGAATATCCTAAACGAAACCAAAACACCAGTAAGCCAAAACTTGAACAACCACCAGAATTTTCACTTCACTATTGTCGATATTGCAAAAAACAAGGACATCTTCTAGAACAATGTCGACTTAGACAAAGGAACAATCACACTCAGACACAAACGCAACAAACATTCAGACAACCACCAGACAATCCACGCAGACCCTTCAATCATACTGAACAACGTTTTATTCCGAATCATAATTCACAACAAAGTCAAAACAATCACCAATTTTATCCAAGACAAGGTTTCCAACCCTCAAACAATCAATATCATCACAATCAACCATACAATCCTAATCAGAACGACAATCGAAGACAGTTCAGTCAAAATGATAGACAAAGAGTTAACCATTTAAACTACCAACTAGGGCAGGAAATGGGCAACCTGACTCTAGGAGAGAATACCGCCCCTCACAAAGCTCACAACACTCAGTATACGCAGAACACTCAGAACACTCAATACCCTCAAAGTTCAACCAACAACCAGACACAATTTATACCAACTACTACCACATTGACATCCCGACTCTCGGAATAAACCCATGTAACTTATTCTATATACTCGATAAAAACAACAACAAATTACTAATCGATACAGGAGCTGCAATTTCAATTTGTAAACCCCATGTAGTACCTATAGATATAGAACTAATTAACGAACGATTAATAGTCCACGGTATTCCAAATACTGATATTTTGATAGAGCAAAGTTTCATGAAAATTCCACATAATACAACAACAGTACCTTTCAAATTTCACATTGCTAACATAGATTGCGAATTTGATGGCATACTAGGATCGAATTTTCTACAAACGTATAACTGTGTAATCGATATACCTAGCAGAATACTAAAAACTAATTTCGCGAACATATCATTAAACTCAACAAATACCCAGATTAACGAAAAAGAACACATAGAACAAAATGTTTCCGAAGAACATTCAGTTGAGAATGTACCGACGGAAAACAAAATTTCGATAAATTCACGATCAATTCAGTACGTTAATTTCAAAATAAATATTCCCGATACACAATTATTTTGCGAAGAAATAAAATTGAATGAAAACTGCAAAATACCGGCAGCTTTAGTTTCAGTAAAGAACAAAAATTTTGTTACATCATGCGTCAACACAGCAAGCGAAATTTTTGAGTTAAATATCGATATCCAAAAATACATTTCTCCTGTAAATGAAACAAATTTTCAAATTTTTCATGTTAACGAGAATCAACAAGATAGTGACAGAATTTCACAGCTGACAAAAATGTTAAGATTAGATCATTTGAACGAGGAAGAACACGAACAAATTATTGAAACATGTATCAAATTCCCAGAAGTATTTTATCTAGACGGCAGTGGCGTAGCTACCCATGGGCTAGGCGGGGCAGTGCCCCGGGGCCCTCAAGCTCAGGGGGCCCTCCAATCCCTACCAGAAATCTCGATCTCGACCCCACTTTAATCATAACAACTCAGATGAGAGAAATCCAAAAGTTATGCCTAAGGAAATTCCCTTAAATTATTTCTGTAGGTTGGCAGTATTGTCAATTTGACGGATAGTGATATTTGCATTTTATTATTCATTAATGTGCGTTTTATTGTGAATTCGAGTTAAGTTTTTATTCGAGAACGGTTAAAAAATTAATGCTGTATCAGGGGTAAATAAGCTAATGTCGATAAACTTTTTTGTACGGGCAATATAGTGGTTCAATTTTATCTGATTTTGCCACTCATATCATATTGATGTCCGTTGAGTCAATAAATCGTGTCAAATGTATAGATTTCGGCTACAGCTCATTGTGTAACGCGAAATATCGTGGAAAAATACAAGTCACCTGCATTCAGGTTCGCGGGCAGAAAATCGTTCATGGTCTCCACCGATAAATGTGAAATGTGGCAACACTAACGGTGATGATTTTTTCCTGGGATTCCCCAACGACACTTGTAGCGTATCATTGTGTTTCTATTTCCTTTTATTTTACTTTTAACGTCGTCAGTGAACAGTGAGTATACCTACCTAATCGAGCACAATTTAATTTTGTATTATTTTAAATGAATTAGAAAACTGAAATAATGGATAAAAAGAAGAAACCCAGTGGTGCATTTAAACGAAAACAACGCCAAGAAAGAAAAGAAAGTAAACAAAAATCGCCCAAAATTGACAAGCTTTACAAAAATGCGACATCAATTTGGGCGAGGCGAGTAAAGTTTTAGCAGAGACCAAAGCAGAATTGCAAATTTATAGAAATGATTTCGAATTATTCAAGTGTAAAGCCAGTGAAACTGCATCAAAATATGGTATTGAAACCCATTTTCAAGAAAAAAGGCAAAGAAAAGTTAAAAAACATTTTGATGAATTAGCTGCTGATCACCGATTTCCAAACCAAGAAACAATATTTGAAATTGAGATTTTCAATAATGTACTAGACACAGTAATATCTCAATTAGATACACGTTTCATTGGTATGAGTGCAGTCTGTCATATATTCGATTCTCTAACACCAACATTTTTATTACATGTTGATGAAGGAACTTTATTACAAAAGTGTGACGAATTCCAAAGAAAATATTCAGAAATAATAGGCCCTAGTTTTTCACTTCAATTCATTAATATTTACCACCTAGTTTTACCTAACTAACACAATCATGGACTGTTCTCCAATTATGTAAGGAAATAATGAGCAAATATGGAGTGCTAGAATGCGACCTAATGGAAGTATTTACAGCAATGCTATTATTCTTTACAATTCCTGTCACTTCTGCAGCAGCTGAAAGGTCATTCAGCAAATTAAAAATAATAAAAAATTATTTGAGAAATAATATTGGCCAAACCCGACTCCGCTAATAGCAATTGAAAACAACACCGCCTCAAGCCTGGATTTGAACGGAGTCATTGATAGTTTTGCGAAAACTAAATCTAGGAAAAAAATATAATTGTTATTTAGTCAGTTGGTAGGCCCGACCTTTATATAATAAACCTGTGAATATTTCGTTGTATTATTAGCCAAACGTACACCAAGTATTAAGTGTAATTTATGTTGTTACTGTTTAATATTTTTATTACCTGCCCTGCAGTGCACAAAAAGGAGCATAAGTAGCTTAGCATTTTCAAAGTTTTTGTACCTATATCTCATATTTTCATTTGATGAAACCTAATCAGTTTACATAGCAGTGGGCCCCATTTTTTAATCTGCCCCAGGGCCCTTGGTTACCTAGCTACGCCACTGCTAGACGGAGACAGATTATCTTTCACGAAGCGCATAAAACATAAAATAAATACAGGCAACCATTCACCAACCCAAGTAGCACACATATATTGGGACAATATCGGTGCAATATTACGAAAATATCGGCAAAATATTGTAAAAGAAATATTGGCGAGAAAAAAAATGTGAACATTCGGCGATATTGGTACAATATCAGTTTCCAAATGTGGGTAGAATATTCTCATATCAATATTGGTTGAATATTCGTAGAGTTATATTGGTCACAAAATGTGATATCAATATTGGTGCAATATTATATGGAAATTTCGGTGAATCATTGAAAATCATCATGAAGCTATGTTGTCTCAAAAATATTGGTAGAATATTTTCATACCAATATTGCTGGAATATTATACTAATATACTGGTGCAATATTGGTTGGAAATATTGGTACATTATTGAAAATCATTATGTAGCTATGTTGTCTTCGAAATATTGGTGGAATATTTTCATACCAATATTTGCGAGTTATTCGCATTAGGAATAATCACAAAGGTCAGCCCAGCCGAAGTGCAATGGGAGGGCCTTGCCCTGGG
Source organism: Phaedon cochleariae (assembly GCA_918026855.4). Lineage (NCBI taxonomy): Eukaryota > Metazoa > Arthropoda > Insecta > Coleoptera > Chrysomelidae > Phaedon > Phaedon cochleariae. The sequence goes on along the minus strand of OU896721.1, from coordinate 14,678,367 downwards.
GGAGCCGCCTTGTTGATCACGGTTAACCCCTACTCCAGGTAATGATACTTTACAATCGTCTAGAGCCAATATTTATATTCTCTCGTCTGATCGCCAATGGGAATACGTTACCAATCATTTATAGCACCATCTATCGACATCGGTTTGGGAGTGCGTGATATGGAATAAATATCGAAATTTCGATATCGATATGTATTCTCAAAACAATATGTGAACAATATTGCTCACATGATATAGTGAATCACATATCAGCCAATATGAGATGATATTATTTTCTGAATATGGCTAGAAAACTATTCACCCGATATGCAATTGAACTTGAAGATACAATATTGTTTTTCTTTTCTATGACCGATATAAGATATATACAGTATGATGCAAATGTATGGAATAAATTCATTATTTCAGAAATGGGCGACATTTGAAGAAATTCCAAAAACACGTGAGTTTTAATTTTTGAAACCTCATCTCATGACATTCATATGAGAGATGTCACGTCACCGGCGGTGTTGAAGTAATGACGTAATGAACGGTTTTTTTAAATACAAACAGGGGTCATGTGACACCTCGTTTGAAAAGTCTACTTATATCGTCTATCCAATAGTCAAAATTTTGCAAAAGAAGATTGAAATTAAAATGGATTATCATTTGGTTAACTGAATCTTGCAGAGATCTTCTACTGAGAAATGAACATCGAAGGGTCGTCTAGTTGAAATAATACATCGATAAAAAAGTTCTGAAACTCTACTTTTTGGAATTTTTCGGAAGTTGTCCTGTTTTGAAATGAATTTATTCCATACATTTGCATCATACTGTATATTGAATTGCCGTTATTGATATTCGCATGATATAGTTGAAACGATATCAATCAATTTGGGTAAATATGATGTTCCAAATATTGTTGAAACAATATTCATCCAATTTGCCGTCGAACTCGATTACACAATATTGTATAACTGCTTCAGAATCGACATAGGGAGAATGTTTGAATTGCGATATTGGTTTTAGTTGTTGGAAACAATATGTATACAATATCTTCCGCGTGATATAGTTGAAATGATATCAATCAATATAGGTGAATTCAATGTTCCAAATATTGTTGTAACAATATTCTACCAATGTGCCGTCGAACTCTAACATACAATATTTCATAACCGCTTCAGAATTGACATGGGGAGAATGTTCAAATTCCTATATTGGTTATAATTGTTGGAAACAATATGTATACGATAACTTCCGCATGATATGGATGAAATGATATCAATCAAGATAGGTGAATATGATGTTTCGAATATTGTTGAAACAACATTCAACCAATATGCCGTCGAACTTGAATATACAATATTGCACAACCGCTTCAGAATCGACATGAGGAGAATATTCAAATTGCGATATTGGTTATAAATGTAAGAAACAAAATGTATACGATATCATCAGCATGATATAGATAAAAAGATATCAATCAAGATAGGTGAATATGATGTTTCAAATATTGTTAAAACAATATCCAACCAATATGCCATTTAACTTGAATATACAATATCGCATACCCGCTTTAGAATCGATATGGAAAGGATGTTCAAAATGCGATATTGGTTATGAATGTCGGAAACAATATGTATACGATGTTGTTGTATCGACATTTGTAAAACAATATCATATAACATTTATAGATATGTTTTTCAGCACATTGTGAATGAATTTTACAACCAATATTGCTCCAATATTGTAGCTGACAATCCATATTCAGCTCAGGTTGAACCAATATTCCACCAATCCACGCGAAAATTATCAAACCACTAACGAATCTTTTGAAAAAGGACAAACGTTTTGAATTTGACGAACAATGTCATGAATGTTTCGATCATTGCAAAAATATTCTCACAAATAGTCCAATACTTCAGTTCCCGGATTTTGAAAAAGAATTTATACTATCTACTGACGCGAGTAACTACGCGATAGGATCCGTATTAAGCCAAGGTAACGTAGGCGAAGATTTACCAATTGCATACGCGAGTAGAACCCTTAACCCAGCAGAATGTAAATACTCTACGATAGAAAAAGAGCTTCTCAGCATAGTTTGGTCCGTGAAACATTTCCGACCTTATCTATTCGGACGAAAATTCAAAATTCATTGTGATCACATGCCCCTGAAATATTTATATTCAGTTACCGACCCAAGCAGTCGATTAGCTCGATGGAGACTACAATTAGAATCATTTTCGTATGAAATAATCTATAAACCCGGCAAACTAAACGTAAATGCCGACGCACTATCACGAATTCGAATTTCAAACATAACTACAGACAATTTCGAAAATTTCACAAATTTAATTAAAAATCAAAGCGTTATCAATTATGCTAAAATAACACAAACTAACAGAATATTACTTCACACTAAACATCTAAACATTATCAGTCTCATAACTCAAAAAACAATTGACGGAGGAATAGAACCGAAACGTCAAGTAGGACTTTTGGACATACCCGAAAATTGTAATTTCACCTCAGATATTATCAAAATTAAATCAGTCTCACAGCCGAAAAGACCATATATATTTGTCAAATTGAACGACTTCACATCAAAAGAATGTTTTACCAAATTGCAAAATTTAATGAAAACACTTACTGAAAACACGACATATCAAATTAAAATACCAAAACCAAATATTCCATTAGCAGAAATTCTTAGTTATTTATCTAGAGATTCAAACATCAAATTTTATATATGTCATGGTACTTTAATTAATCCACCAACTGATGAAAGACAATCAATCATAAAGAAATATCATGAAAGTAGGATCAATCTACACAGAGGTGTTAACGAAACATATAATAAACTCAAAAACCATTATGAATGGCCCAACATGAAGAAAGACATCCAAATTTTGATACAAAAATGTTTAATTTGTCAAGAAAATAAAATTTCAAGACAACCGTCAAAGTACCCATTAGAAATAACTGACAACACCCAAAAACCCTTCGATAAAATCTACATCGATTTATTTGAATTTGAAAAAACTAAAATTTTAACACTAATAGACGACTTTTCTAAATTCGCGCAAGGATATATTTTAGATGATAAAAGTTCTCAAGAAGTCTACGAACAATTATTGAACTATTTCCAAAATTTTAAAGTTCCCAAAATAATTCAAGCCGACCTTGGTAAAGAATTCAAAAATGCGAAACTTAAAGAGCTTTGCAAGCAATTCGATATCCAACTGAGATTCACCGCAATCGAGCATCCGAAATCCAACGGAATGATAGAGAGATTCCACGCTACATTTGCCGATTCATTAAGATGTTTTCGAGCGACGGATAACACAGGCAATTTACAATTAGCTCTCACCCACGCGATAATAAGTTACAATAATGCAAAATCAAACTCGACAAAATTCAGTCCGCAAGAAATTATATTTGGCGACCCTCAGCTCAGTAAAATTACAAATTTATCTACCCCCGAAAGATATCGCATAGAACAAGATAAATTCAACGAATTCAAATTTGAATTTATCAGAGAAAATAATCAAACAGCCAAAGAAAAATCAAAAACTTATCACGACAATAAAACACGAAACACATTTCCCGATTATTCAGTAGGTCAACTAGTTTATTTACGAAAGAAATCAATTTCACCAAAAAGTCAACCTTTATGGTCCGGTCCTTATAAAATTACAAAACTATTAGGGCATAATACAGCTGAAATTCAGATCAGAAACAGTTCTCATAAATATCACTTTGACAAACTGAAACCATACCCAGAACAAATTGAAACTGACTCAGAATTTGATTCAGATTGGTCAACATCTGATGATGAACCTCTTTTTCCAGGTCCATCTTCATCGCGACAAGTTCAACATTAGAAATAAACCCGATCAACAATACAGTAGGCATACTTCAACAGCTAGAATCGAAAATTCAAATTTCGAACACTAAATGGACTCTCCTAATATACAGAGACATAAACCTGATATCCCAAGCTATAGAAAATAACGACAACGTATTATCCAAAATTCATAATCTACTTTACGAACAAAATCATTCTATTTCCTTTTTACCCGCAGATCTGAGACCACATATGATACCCCTGTACTACATTCAAGCGAGAATTAAAAATAAATTATCCGATGTCAACCTTGATGTAAACAAACGCGAAAAACGAGGACTTATAGACGGCATCGGAACTGTATGGAAATTCATCTCAGGTTCCCTTGATGCTGACGACGGACAATATTATAACGAGAAAATTAACCGACTCGAGAAAGACGATACCGAAACAAAACAACTACTTTTGCAACAAATCCAAGTCGTGACATCCACTATCAAGAATTTCAACAAAACAATTAGTCAACTGAATCTTGATACGAATGCTTTCAATGATAACTTGGTCAAAATAAAAACATCAATTTCAGAATTAGTTGATAGTGAATCATATTTCAAATATCAACTTGAAATTACGAATCATTGTCAGATTTTACTAGAATCTTATCAGATTATAGAAGTAGAATTAGATAATATTTTGAATGCAATTACGTTCAGCCTTTTGAATGTCTTGCATGCATCAATTATATTACCCAAACAATTACTTGTAGAATTAGAAATCATACCTTCTTATATTAGTCATAATAAGTTACCCTTCGAACCAAGTACATCAAATATTGCTTTATACATGAAAATAATCAGATTACACGCTTTCCAAATAAATCACAGAATAATATTTGCTTTAGAAATACCACTCGTCATACCAAATTCATTTGAACTGCATCATAATTACCCACTTCCTACAAAACATAACAATAACCTTCACCATATGATCCTTCCTGAGTCTAAATACGTCGCTATGTCTGAAGATGACAGATCATATGTTGCATTGAATAATCCACAAGAAGACTGTACCAGAACATTACCAGATATGATGTTATGCTACGACAAGATTCCACAAGCAATCTCCGATAGCAGTCCATGCGAAGTTCACATTCTCCGAGGATTAACCACTACCAACTGTCATTCCATGATAGTCAATATATCCGGCTTCAACATCCAAAAACTCAAGAACAATCAATGGTTGATTACCACAGAAAAATCGCTAGATGTCACAATAAGCTGTTCAGAAACACCAGTTCAAACATTCATCCTCAGAACAAATTCCATCCTGAAATTATCGAAAAAATGTAATGCTTACATCGATAATACCCAAATATACACTGACGAAGAATATTCCACGAATTCAACGCAGACTGTTTCCATTCCAATCATCCCATATGATTGCTGCATCCATTTCACAGAAAAACTGAAAATCCCAGATCTTAAGAGGAGAGATTCAACCAAATCGACATGCAGGCCTGCACTAGTTGTTGCTATTTGGGCTTATGAATGATTCAATTGAAAAACTGATTAAATCATCGTAAAGAAGAAGGTTGGGACTAGGGCCTGGTTATCATACGGAGTCGAAACTCATTTATTTATAGAAGATACAGATTTTTGAAAAACGTAAACATTGAAATTTTTTTGTCTCAAATTGAAATATTTTCGATCTCAGTACAATTGTTGGAAATTCGGCGAGGTGTCACTGAAATATCAGCTCTTGAAATGGTTCCATTCGAACAGGAAGCAACAAAAACGATTATTCTGTCAACAAAATATCCATTCATCCCAGCTGATCTCGGTAAACTCCATTTCTTGAAAGAATATAATGCAGGAAACTAGGATGTGGTAGTTCAGGCACTACCTGATAGATGGCAGTGTTCGAAATGACAGACTGCGGCAGAGAGGAATGGTGCATTGTATTGCAAGCAGATGGCGCTTAGGAGAGATGATGAATTCAAACGCGTTTACACCGTTGCCAATGTTATACATATTACTCGGACATATTATGAAATCTAGGCGACGTGATAATACAGAGGGTATTATTCAATTATCTGGGCATATTTCAAGGGGAGGTTCTCCGAGTGTTTGTAAGACGAACAAATCTATAAATATAAAACTCTCCTGTCACGGTCACTGTCATAGTGGTCGAACTCCTCCGAAACGGCTCGACCGATTCGTATGAAATTTTTTGTGCGTATTCGGTAGGCATGAGAATCGGTCGTAATCTATTTTTTGAATAGAAAATACAAAATGGCGGATCCAATATGGCGACCGAGTATAGTTATCCGATTTCATTCAAAATTGGTACTCAGGGGTTTTCGGAGTCGGAGATTATGAATATTTAGTCAAATTCTGGTAATTCAAGATGGCGGATCCAATATGGCGGACGAGCTTTGTAATTATGGTCAGATTCCATCCAAAATTGGTATCTGGGGGTTTTCGAGGTCGGAGATTATGATTTCTTCATCGAAATAAGGAAATTCAAAATGGTGGATCCACGAAAGGAAATCCCTATAATGTTCAAAGAACATCGTGCGTTCCTAGGGAGGAAAGGGACAGGAGGTAGGTATTGGAGTTTTTTTTTGAACTTCTGGAGATTATTTGTTGTTGGGAATACTTCCTCGGGCACTGAATTCCAGAGCCTAGCCGTTCTATGGATGAAGGAGTTTTGATAAAGTTCTGTTCGACATCTTTCGAGGTGGACAACGAGAGGATGTGCTGACTGGGCTTGTCTACTTCGTCTGACTGGTATTGCTAGTGGAGGGATGATAGCCATTTCCCGTGGAAGTATCGATAGAAAAGTGAAAGGTCGCCAACCTTTCTACGGTGTTCCAATGATGTCAAAGATAGTGAGTGAGTGTGGCGTCACCCACCAGGCGAATGGCTCTTCTCTGGATGGAATCTAAGAGCATCAGCCTATGTTTTGGTGCTGAACAGAACAGATTGGTCAGATATCATTCAAAATTGGTATCTGGGGGTTTTCGAGGTCAGGGATTATGATTTTTTATCAAAATTAGGAAATTCGAAATGGCGGATCCAATATGGCGGACGAGTTTTGTAATTATGGTCAGATTCTATTCAAAATTGGTATCTGGAGGTTTTAGAGGTCGTAGATAATTATGAATCATTTGTCAAAATGGGGAAATTCAAAATGGTGGATCCAATATGGTGGAAGAGTTTTTTAATTATTATGATCAGATTCTATGTAAAATTGGTATCGGGAGGTTTTCGGAGTCGAAAATAATGATCCTTTTATCAAAATTTGGAAATCCAAGATGGCAGATTCAATATGGCTGACGAGTTTTGTAACTTAATCCGATACCATTCCAAATTTGTATATGGGGGATTTTGGGATGGGAGATTATGATTGTTCATCAAAATAAGGAAATTGAAGATGGAGGATGGCAACTGAGTTCTGTAGTTATGATCCGATTCTATTCAAAATTTGTATCTGGGTGTTTTCGGGGTCGGAGAAGAATTAAAAAACAAATGAATAAAAGTACCTATGTCGATAATTATTCAACTAAAAAAATATTTTCTGGAAATAATTGTATATAGCAGAACAACGTTTGCCGGGTATCAGCTATTGTAATAAATATTAGTTTGAAAAACTAATGAAACACCTTTTTATAGATAGCCGTACTAAACAGAAGTGAGTAGAAAATAAAGAGTAGTTTGTAAAAATGAAGAGGTAGAGAACCGAACTAAAAAGAACTAGAAAATAAATAGAGTAGTTTGAAACGGCCTAGATTTTGTCACTGAATTATAATTATATAAGTAGCTAGACCTGAAAATTTAAACATACAAATTCAGCAGAATTTCTTCAATTCTATTCATGAGATCGATAATTATGTCAGCATATCGATGGAAATAATAGGAATGGCACAGTTGTGGAACAAACTTCAAAAAGCTCTTTGTTAATCTGTGTCAAAAGTTCAGGTTATTTCACTCTAAAACTCATGCAAAAAAATTCGTCTCAGAGTACAGTTATCAGATTTTGGATCCATTGATATGGCGATGTTCACAAAGGATAATACCGCCACGGCAACAAAACAAAACTGAGCGAGAAATCGTTATATGTCTCTCTCCCTCCCGCGGCGAACCGGGGGGATATTCATTGGTCGCGCGGTGATTCCCCGTCTTTCTGCAGTCGCCACGTGCCACTTTGAATTGCATGAACTTCAGATGAACTTCAAACTAACCGGGATATAATCAATAATTGAAAAGCCAGTGTTGCAAGCTGCTGCAAATGATATGTCGCAAAAATTCATAAGAATGGGCAGAAAGGCGAGGCAACGGGAAAGTCAGCCACATACGAAATATTTGAAAATATAGCAGCCGCTTTTTTTTCGAGACATTTGGAGACGTTATCGAACATCCAGTTCATGTTTTAGAGAATTATCGTAGGTAGATACTTCATATTCCACTTACATCTTCTTTGGGGAAGATTTTTCAAATTCAATGAATTCCGTGATATTAAAATTTTCTTTGAAATATATACAGGGTTATTCATTCAAAATGGTCAATGTGTGAGCTAGAAATAAGAACATAAGAATATGAAGATTCATAGCCTCACATCTCACATCTCACATAGAATCATAATTACAAAATACTACATAATATGAGATGAGATGCGATACTGCACCCTTCAAATTTATTGCTATTCATTGACCTCGCGATAACGGGACACGGGACGGGTCGTGACGATGACGCGAAATCCAATGTTTTTCTCCACCCAAAAAAGTGCTCAACGCGCCTAGAAGTTCTCACTTCGAAAAAATTGTTTTTTTCATAAGTGCAATTATGATCGAAATTTGTATTTCAGCAAGCAGGTCTGAATTAGAGAACATGAAATTTGAATCAAGGATTTCTTTCATTCTACACACTGTATATATCAATATAACCCTTATATCAGTAATAGCAGTGTGAATTCGTAAGAATGAAGATATTTGAAACTAGGCAATCGTCTACGTATAAACCCTATACAGAAAACACGAAATTTCTATTTATAGCCATCTTAACTTGATAAAAAATCTTGCACACATTATTTCTGAATTACACAGACTATTTTGCCCTGAACAATGATTTCGATCCCCATCCTTGGAAGTTTTTCTGGTGACGCCAATAATGATAAGTTATATTAGTAGGAAATGAAATTAAAAAGGAAAAGAAATATTCGAAAGACTACTTGTGAAGACAGTTTCAAAAATCATGACATAAATTTTCATTGTAGCGAGTAGCGAGAATTTGCTTGACTTGAATGGAGTGAAAAGTGGAATCATGTTCAGCAGGCCCGTGGAGCAGTAGCTCTGGCAACACTGCACGTACATAATACAATTACCTACGATTGCATTCAATTGTGTGCCATCTATTGGTGACCTGCTGTAACAGACGAAATCGAAGAACTCTACAATAGCTGTGAAAGCTGTAATTTAATTATTTTATTCCGATTTCGACATCACACTGACACCTGGAAATAGTTGTTGAACTAGTATATATATATAGGCTATATTCGGTCGGAAAGCTGTCGCGAAAGGCCCGCCTTAAGCCAATCCCGATTCACAATTTGAATCTAGACGACCTCAAAGTTGCTGAACATAAGCTCAATCAATTTCAAGAAGAAATCGAACAATCACTACATCAGCCGTTCACACAAAGATATCACAGTGTAATATGGTATCTATGTATAGTCATCACCATCATAATTGTAGCATTTTTCCTGTATAAATGCTGTTGCCGCCGATGCATCCGCAGACGATCCCTGAACAGAGCAGACGATGATTTTCCAGGACATCACGGCTGTCCAACAATATACAATATGTGCAAAACGATGCAATCATCACATTCGCGATAATCTGTCATTATGATACATTTTCCGCGAATATTCGACTATGTGTATCACCCTGTACAATTTTATATTGAATGAACATAGCTGAAGGGTAGCATGTTCTATAGGGAAAGATTTTCGTTCCAACGATTTCCTGAAGAAAATCGTTGTTCTGCAGGAAATTTCTCTTCGATTGAAAAAAATGGTATAAAATACTTTTTTCTCGGTGTACCTACAAGTTAGAGTTATTCCAATGCCAAATTTAGAATGGGCGTGCCGAAATTGGTAGGAAATGAGTCTTTTTCGACATTTATTGGTTAAGATTCACAAAATATCCCAAAAAATATGTAAATAAGTTACCTCTACTTTTTACTTTATTTCATCATTATTGAAATATGGTTCCTCGATTTCTGGCAAAATCTGGTTGCAGGGGTACTTTGACATTCTTGAAACGATGCAATCATCACTTTTGCGATAATCTGTCATTTTGACAGATTTTTCGCAAATATTCGTCTATATGGGTGCCACCTTGTACAATTTTATAGTAATGAAACATGGCTGAAGGATAGCGTGTTCGTTGGGGATAGTTTTTTTGATCGAAAAATCCGAGGAAAAATCTCCTGGAAAAAATCGTGGTTCTGCAGGAAATTTTATTTCAATTGAAATGATGTGTATAAAATACTTTTTTCTCGGTGTACCTACAAGGCAGAGTTATTTCAATGCCAAATTCTGAATGAGCGTCCTACAGTTGGTAGAAATTAAGTCTCCCCCGACATTTGTCGATTAAGATTCACAAAATATCCTAAAAATTATGTGAATATAAGTTAGGTACCTATTATTGAAATAAGGTTATTCGATTACTGGAAAAATCTGGATTCAAGGGTACTTGGACATTCTGAAATGATGCAATCATCACATTTGCGATTATCTGTCATTTTGACTAGTTTTTCGCAAATATTCGACTGTGGGTGTCACCCTGTAAAATTTTATAGTATTTAAACATGGGTGAAGGGTAGCATGTTCGATAAGGATTGTTTCTCGTTCGAGAAATCTCCTGAAAAAAATCGTGATTCTGCAGGAAATTTTACTTCAGTTGAAAAATACTGCTTTCTTGATGTATGTACCTACAAGGTAGAGTTATTTCATTGCCAAATTCAGAAAGAACGTCCTGAAATGGGTAGAAAATTAGTCTTTCATGCAGGGCCTATTTCACCATAAGGTCGGGCCTTGTCTTTGTGGTCTTTTCGGGGCGTTATTGTTTATAGTAGAGTGCCAAACGAATCGTAAGTCGCTTAGATCAAAAGTTGGTGGGAAATCGAAGGTAAAAAGCTGTGACATGGCTAAAATTGTTACCTACCATCGAGTACCATCTCCAGATTATGGATCCACTTGTCGTCAAAAAATCGTCCTGTGCGTTTGGGGGGTAGGGGGTAATTTATAAAAAAATATGGATTTTTTTTTATTCGTGGAGAATATTGATGGGTTCCAGAACTTCCACCACAGATTTTCCACCCTGTCGAATCTTGATTTCGTGTGACAAGTAGAACAAATCATAGAAAAATTTGATATTCACTAATTATTAGGTATATTACGATATATGAAAAATCGTATTTCAAACGGCTATAACTCGAAACTTGTAAATTTTCGTTGAATTGTTTTTCATATACCTCGAATTATCTCAGAAACTACAACGTTTATCGAAAAATTACTCCAAATAATGTCGATGCGCCTATGTTTGAAGATGCGAATGGTTCTTCGATTTTGAAAATCGAAGCATAAATAAGGAAGATATTGAGAAAATCATAACCCAATGCAGGTACCACGGACGAACGCGTTTCGCCGCATTCGTACCCCTATTAATTATTCTCCCCGCAATGCCCGCGGCTATCAAGGTTCCATACGCTTTCGTAATACACATCAATATTTGGAGGGGTTTACCCTCTGAAAAAGGTCAAACTGAATCTAAGGTGTAAAGGGGGAAGCAAAAATCCTGTCCGAAGGAGGCGGGGCCCGATAACGAAGGATGTCGTCTAGTGTCCCACTCCAACTCATTCTATCGTAAGATATTTCAACATTTATAGTGAAAGCGGCCTTGAGTTTTACACGGTTTTACCCCTTGAGGCTTCTGCGGTCGTCTGAGTTCTCCGAATAAGTCCCACAGGCACAGCTTACAAGTTGTGCTGTAGGCAATATACATCAGTATTCCGTAAAAATATGCATATAGGCCGAAATGAAATATGAGTATGGAGTAATAAAATTAAAATTGTTTTCAACATTATGATGGATATTTCGCATATAAGTGAGTATTCATATAGCTAATGATAATAATATTAGGCCGGATGCTAGTATAGGCATAGTTTATACGAAGTCAGTTGAAAAAGCCAAAAAAAAATTTAACCGGCTGCATGTCGACAAATCCTTTGACAAGCCGCAACTCACAGCGGTGTTTAAAATATTTTTTTCGTTACCACAAACTGAAGCTATTTTTAAATGAGTTTTTGACGAGTTTTTGATTGTTCAAAAATTACCTATATATCCATTTTGGAACAAATTTCCAGGCTACCCTTGAGGCACCCATGGCTGGTTACTTGTTTTCAGTGGGTTTTCGCCAATAGCCCTAGCGTCCTACATTTGAAATATGAATAAATTAAACTGAATCAAAATTCTCAACAGAATAAAATATGAATATAACATTGAACTTGATAAATTCTTAACAAAATTAAATGAAAAAAATAAAACATTGAACTGGATAAAAATAATCAGTAGTATAAAGAACTTCAAGATATGTATGTAACAATATGAATGAGATAAGTACTATGGAAATGCCAATAATTCTGAATTCCTGATTGGTAGAGTTACTTTATGTATATACACGTATATTCGAGATTATACACAAGGTAACTTACTAAATTGAACATTGTTCAACATAGGAAAAAACCGAAAAGAATTTTTTTGCAGAAAAATACTGCTATTCGAATGGCTTGCACTTACCTATACATGATTCATTGATTGAAGACAAATGCAAATGGAATATCAAAATGCATTGTATGGTTTGTATAAACAGAATATATATTGTGTAATAAACAACGCCATATACAGGTTTTACTCGTCTAACTTTGACAATCGATAGCAAAACTCAAAATATTAGATACGTATTTTTCTGTTTTGTCATAGAGAAACATGTTTTCATTATACGGGGTGTTAAGGTTCGCATGCAATTTTGGTTTTTGATTTCTGTCTCAATTGAAACAGAACCTAGCGATCTGAAATTCGTTGAGCACTTTGCTATCGGCAATATGAATAGTCCTTATCCATTGAAAAAACTGGGTGTTATCGTTACCCCCAATGGGAGTAACGTTGTTATTTTTTTTCGAGCCCTCTGACATGAAACTCATCAGATTTTTTTTATTGGGACGCTAGTGGTGGATCGGAGCTAATGAAAAATTATCATATTTCCTCACAACACTTTGTGTTTTTTATTTGTTTCAATATCTTTCGTGTACGTGAACCATTCAATATTCGATTCGAATGATAATTTGATGTAAGATAAACATTTAGGTTATAAATTTTGTATGCATAGTAGGTGTAACATTATTTCGAATAACAAGGAAACTAAGAAGGATAAGGATAGTTCATATATAACAGATAGAGAAGTGATTACCAAATTTCAAATCTCTAGGTTTGGTTTCATCAAAAATGAAAAATAAAAATCAAAAATTCATGCGACCTCGAACACCCCGTATAAAGAAAACAAGTGTCTCTACGACAAAACAAAAAAATACGTGTACATTATTTTAATTTTTTCTATCGATCGTGAAAGTTAGACGAGCTAAACCTGAGACACCCTGTATCTATGACAGGAACAACTTCAATTTTCAATCTCCATATTCCTTTCGAATCTGCTATCCACTATTTCCATTACATTTCATTTTGCCAAAATTCATCATTGCGAAGTATATTTTGACAGACTTTCTTCTGCGGTATTTATTACCTGTTCGATAATTACTACTCGTCATTATAACTTTTGCTCACACAAATAATGCATAAATATTGAAAAACACAAATGTCACTGTGGGGATACTGAAGCAAACTGAACAAGAACAATATTCCATTCCCCCGTGTATAACCGTGGTAACGGTATAACACTAATTCCAGGATTTTCGGACCCTTTATGTCCGCCGCTTTCATGCGCACCGTTTTTATGCCCATCGCTTGCCGCTTGCCAAACATGTTCAATTTTTTATCACCTAATTGGGTGAGTCACCTGGAGCGAAACTATATTATTCTTCGATGAGAGATTAAATATGATGGAACTTCCGGCATTCCTTATATTCGCATTTTGAAATTGGAATTAGGGTCCTACCTACCAACCATACTTATTTTTATTATATGAGTTTCCTAATAAACGTACCTATTCGTCGTATTCAAAAATTCAATCAACCTATCAACAACTTCTTTTGGTTTCATCTCCAGTGCTGAAATTTTCTGAATAGCTTCAGTGCTACTCTTTATGAATGAATTCACTATTCATTCGACCATTCATAGTATCCATGTAGAAGTGCATATTTCGTGTGAGGGCGCTCGTATCAGTGAAGAAAAATGATCCAAAATTGCGTCTGCAGAGGTCCAGCAGCAATCACTTTTGATGGTGATATTTTGAATGAATCCTTGCGAATTTTTTTTGACAACAAAGTTAAATGTATAAGTGAGGCAGCTCTCGAAGTACTTTTCCAAAAAAAAAATATACCTAGTGAGAAAAAAATAGTGAATCTGGTCCATTTTCTGGAATTTTTTTCGACTATTTTTTTTCAAAATTTTGAAAAAGTACTCCGAGAGATGCCTAGATCCAACCTTCTGAAACGGAACTGTGAAAAAAATGATCGCTCATGGGGAGGTGGTAACTTATTGTGAATTAATCATTCGATAGTTGGCACTGTGTGCTTTGTTTTAATAATTAAATAAGTATTGGTCAGCCAACGACATCTATTGTAAATTTATCATAAAATATATTTTTCTCTAGATAAAACATGGAAAGTACTAGCATTTCAATTCAGACACTGATCTTGAATATGTCTTGAAGTTGAAGATTCCTTTCCAGCAGAGTATAGAATTATCGAGAAAATATATCATTTTTTGTGGAAAAGATGGTCAACTCCTTCGTTGTACAGAATTATCGATAAAAATATTCGATAGTTGTATGAATATAAGAAAAAACCTCGGAAAAAACTATGCTAGACCAATCGATCTACTGGCACAGGCACTGTTATTCCATTTTCAGGAGCAAACGGAATATTGAAAACTGGAGACAAAGTGTCAGAACTATAACGCTATCTAGTGAAATTGATGTGAAGGATGAATCAGATGTAATCCTGTCAGAAATGAAATAACACTTCGTGAATTTTGTAATCTTGATGTGTCTAAATTTATTTTTTGTCAAAAACGTTCAAATAAGAGATGACTTTCTCAAGTATTGACCTAGTATTGACTACCAACATTGTTTATTGCCATGGAAGTCAAGTATCATTATAGCCAATGCTTTGTATCAAATTGGAAACATTATACAGGGTGGTCCGTTTTTTAATACGGAAAATTTAACAACGTATAGTACTAAAAAAACTTCCTATGAACATATACTTTTAAACGCATCGTTTTTGAGATATTGGGTGTCAAAAATACGCCTCTGAATATATTTTTTTGATCAAAAGTTAGAAACGGTAGATAAATTAACGAAATTTTTCACAGATACTGAACTTTTTGAGCTTTATTAGATTGAATAAGAATTATTCCTAAAATATATTCAGTGGCGGCTGAATCTGGGGTGGCGAAGGTAATAATTACACAATTTTTTCGGGTAATTATTTATCATTTATTTTTCGAGTTTCAATGAAAGAAGCTCGCTTGTAAGATTTTATAACATTTTTTAGTTAAATAATACTACTTGATGTCAATTGAAGAAGTAGGCTATGCTCAGTTGTTCACTGTTCACTGTTTATATGTGCTGTCACTCTGAAAAGTCTGTCAAAGAAATAACAAACTGGATTTATTTCGTGTTTTTATCAAAAAGTGTAATCATTTTATTCCAATTTTGCCGTTTGTCAATATGCCTATGGGATTTAGTACTGAAGAGTTTGCAGATATTCATTTCGTTTACAGATTTTGTAATGGAAACGCATAGGCAGCATTTCGGGAATACAGAAATCGCTTCACTAGGAGAAGGGTACCTAATGCACGAGTCTTTATCAATACTCACTCACGTTGCCGTCAATTTGAATTAAGTGGCAATAATGAACAATACCGAAATAATGGCCCACTGAGAAGAAATGATTACAATCACATTCTTTGATTTTTTGATGTTAACCAACAAATCAGTTCTAGAAAAGCAGCTCAACAGTTGCAGGTGATTTATGAACCAATATCATGTCATGCTTTTAGTAATTTAATGAACTGTAAAAGGTCTGAAAGTTAGCTCATTGATATTTCCACAATAGATGTGAATTTCATCCGAGGGGTAAGTACATGGGGCAATCCGGTGTACAACTTAGGGGCATTGCGGGGCAATGAGAGGCAGTGTGGGGCATTGCAAGGCAATGCAAGGCATTGTCGGGCACTGTAGGGAATTGATGGGCATTGCAAAGTATTGTGAGGCATTGTAAGGCAATGCGGGGTATTGAAAGGGCACTAAAAGGGCAATGTGGCGCAATGTTTGGACTGAATTTGTTGCGCGCGCATCCATTTTTGTTCGAGGTCACTATATTCAGTTTTATGGTTGGAGGTGATGCCCTGATGCCCCCGCCTCCATTTTGATCGCGTCATTCAAGTGTTTAGCATCGCGTCATGCTGTCATCAACTCCGGCTACAGCCAGCTGCGGATTGGATGGGAATTGGGTTTAACAGACTATTCGTTAAAACTACAATGTAGATGAGAAATGTCCATGTGTGAAAGTCACTTTGGAGACTAATAAAACAGTTTTAATGAAAAAGTTATCATTATGCTGGCTTCTGAATAAGGGGGGATCAGTAACGATCGTTTACAGCGTTTCAATTCTAGATCTGTCAAAAAAAAAGTCGAAAATACCTGCTGACATTGCTGACAATTCAAAAACTAAAAAAAAAACAAACTAAATGTGTCGGAGATTCATCAGAAGGAGAAAATGAACCATATATCGTTATAGACGATTCCACAAATGTGTAGTCATTCTCCTCTTTGAAAGAAGATCGAGAAGAAGATAGGATGATGACAAAACTTGACGTTTTCGATCCTGAAATAGATAAATTCTATGCAGTGGCATTTAATATAAACTGGTATATATCTAGAACAGGTACCTATTGAAAACGAACCGAGACAGATTTGGAATTAGGTTTTTGAAAAACATTCCACAAAAACCAGATAATGAAAATTCTATGCCAAAAAAATGTATTTTTTACGGACCACTTGTACATGGGGAAATTTCCGAATTTTATGTGGAATCATAACTTTGTTTTAGTTTTGAGAAACTTCACTATGTTTCAGTTTCAAGAAAGAATTCGCAGTTTGCGTTTTTTTTTTCATAACTATAAACTTCAAAAAATGTTTAATTTTAGTCGAGATTTCAGTACTATTAGTTATGATATCTCGACTTATAGGCCTAGTGTTACATGTCACCAAACTATGATCTCTGAATAATTATGGATACGGTCTAAACAAGTACCTCCATCAGAAAAACTACGTACTTATTGAATATGCGGGAAAAAAATGTTCGTTTTATAGACTTAGTCATTTTTTGTACACCAGGGGGTAATGAATGCCTCAATTCACCGAAATTGCCCTGCAATGCCCATTTTTCACCCAAAATTGCCCCCAATGCCCAACAATACCCCTCAATGCCCAACATTGCCCCTAGTGCACTATATAGCTATCTCTTTCCATTCCATGTGTTGGAGAGAGACAGATCATATTGAAATGTAAAAACTTTCTTATGTCTCCTACATTGTTCGATTTCATTCTATTGTCATAATGAATTGTCTAATGAGACGAATAACAATTATTAATTTTACATACTTTATCAAGAAACCACACATAACAAGAAGTTGAACATAAAACAAACATAGAAACATAAACAATAACGCCTATTCGCAAAAACAACTTAGGACTATAAAACGAGCTTCTTTCCCTAAATATGATAATGAGAAAGTTATCCATATTATTCTATCTTGGAATTAGTGAATGAAATGATGAAACCTCATTTGGAATAAAATTTGTCAATTCCTGGTTTGAAATTCTGAATGAATTTGAATAGACTAGTTTTAATCTTCTCCTGAAGATGCTAACATAGTTAGCGAAACACGTCTCGAGGCGTTAACAGCCGGTTCCATAATTAATTAAAAGTTCCCTTTCATTTGAAAAGTTTCCTTTATGTGGTGGATTCGATTCCATAATTCATTTTCAAAGGAACTTTAACGAAAAAGGAACTTTATCTGTAAAGTCTCAAATATGATCCTTTTATAGTTAAAGTCGACTTCACTTTGATTTATTTTTACCTGACGTTATGATTGACATTTCCAAAGTATTTGCTCGAAATGAATCGTTGATGGAAAGTTCTAGTAGCTCATCGTCAGAGAGCGAGTCAGAGAGTGACGCAGATAATATAATGATTCTCAGGAGAGAGAAAATCTACAGACAGAGGCAAAAGTGCCTCCAAACATTTGATGATAATGAATTTTTCCAGAGATTTCTTGAAAATGTATGCAAATAATGAAGATATGCAGGGGGCTGCAGGAGAATTCTACCAGATCGCTATTTTTCCACGTGTAATTGGAACTATCGACTGCACATTGATTCCAATTGACTCAGTTGGAGGTGTTGAAGCAGTAATATATCGATACCGAAAAGGATATTTTAGCACGTTGGCCCGGCTCATGCCATGATCAGACTATTTTCGATAACATCAGGTTGAAACAACAATTTGAAGATGGAAGATATGGAAGATATATTCTATTGGGAGATAGTGGCTACCGAGCTCGAACCATATCTTATGACAAAACTAATTCGTGTGGAAAATGAAAGCAAAAATCGTTATAATGAATCAATTATTAGAACAAGAAATACCGTCGAAAGACAATATGGAGTGTGGAAACGACGTTTTCCTGTATTGCATTTAGGAATGAGGGTCAAGTTGGATACTGTGATGTCCATAATCATAGCTACTGCAGTATTGCATAATATGGCACTAGATATGAATGCAAACTTTCCTCAAGAATGGTTGGATAATTTGGATGAAATTCAGATAGAAAATAATGTGAACAATGTAGCTGATATTCCTCATAGAATGGCAGCATTGAATGTTCAGCAATTGATTATTAGAGAACATTTCGCCAATTTATAAACAACTAATTTTTCCAAAATATATTATATTAAACATTTTTTTCAATTAATGCATATTTTTCTTTCACTTGTATCAGCTCTTCTCTTTTGATTTCAATTTCTAATTTCAACAATTCTGTATTTTTTTTGAACTGGCTTTCTTCCACCATCAGTTTCATTTTTTTCTTGTAGTACTCCTCTTTAGCAACTGCGAGAGAACTAGCTGTTGTAGGTCGTAGTTTTCGGTTAACAGCAAGCGAATTTCGTCTTCTTTAGTGAATGGCGTGCTTTTTTTCCTTTTTTGGTTTGCAATTTATAATTGAAACTCAATGTGACAAATTCATTTCACAACGTCAGATGTGTGAAAATAGTTCATTCAAACCAAATTTAGTGCCGGAGATATGACGAAAAATACATATACGAATCTTTAGGTGAAGGAAGTTGGCTTTCACTTTATAGAACGCATCAGACTTTTTGACGATATCAAAGTCGACTTTTTGATAAAGTCGACTTTTTGTGAAGTTACTTTTTGACGAAATTTATGGAACCGGCCGTAATTTGAATTCGCAGAAAAAGGACATGTTTTGGAAAATCCGGAATTTTTTGATATAATTTGGTACTGCTCCTATTCGAATGTGGAATATATGTGATGTGTGAAAATGTTAGATTTTTGGTTTGAAATTTTGAACGAATTGTCAAATTCACGAAAACTTTGGACCCGTAGAGGAAGGATATTAAATAAAAAATCGGAAGTTTCTCGAAATTACAATGGTGTTTGGAAAGATTGCTCATTTGAATAAGTTGGCAAAAAATGGACAACTTTTTTATTATTGAATTTTGGAAAAAGTTATTATCTATAAAATGTTTTGCGAGGCCTAATATCGACGAAAATGCAAATATTATATATCATATTCTTTCAGTCGTATCGAGGTGAGTCGAAACATATGAATTCTGCTCAAGAGTAAAGAATTGGACATTGTGGAAACGATGCACTCATCACATCTGCAATAATCTGTCATTTCGGTGGCTCGGTGGTCGAGAGCGTGAATGCGCTGAGTTCGTATGGGGACTCCCACCGAGACATAGGTTCGAATCCTAGTTAGGCCATGGATGTTTGTGTCTGTATGCTTACCTAACCCCGCACAAGTTTCTACTTATGGAGCGTTTGGTCCCAGTGCTGGGACCAACGAGGTAATGCAATTGCAAATTTCGACACATTTTTCGCAAATATTCGACTATGAGTGTCACCCAGTGTTAATGTTAACAAACGCATCAATTTTATTAGTGATTCAACGGTGAACTAAGAATCACAATCTCTATGATATATCGTAAATATTATTTCAGAATTGTCTGTTTATTTGATAGCCGTCATGTGCCAAAAAATTACCACTCAATAATTCTAGGTCTATACATGCTTATGTGGATGGGAAAGTTCCAGAAAATTCGATGTTTACCATAGTAATGATGTCGAGATAAAGGATATGTTTGATTGAAAATGACTGATATAAAATTATTTATGTACGACCGGGCGTGAAGTGGCACTTTATCTCCCGGATTCGTGGGAGTGAAGTAGTACTTCAGCGCCCTAGGGCGATAAAGGAGTACAGCGGGCGGTAAAGTAGACAGGCAGGCGGTGAAGTAGTCAGGCCGGCGGTGAAGTAAATGATCGGGCAGTAAAGTAGCTCCACTGTTTTTCCAGAAATTTCGAGTGGACTACCATTCGATCTTTCTTTGCCAGTGGCATACATAATTTGGCCAAATGACTGAATGAATTCCATTCTTGACAGGAAATCAATGTCAAAACGGTCGTGCATAAAATGTCATATGTATTTCGGGCGTAACTCGCTTTTATGGACCTAGGCGTGTAACTTACCCGCTGCGGTCCATAAAAGCCTACTTCACGCCCTTGATACATGAATAACTATAATAGGTAATCATCTATAGAAGCCCATTTGGATACAAGAATTTGTTTCCAATATCTTGATTAGTTCACGAGACATCGAGTGTTGAGAGCATGAAATCTTCAGTCAATCACCAGAACATACTGTATAATGAGAAATAATTCCATTTCGAACAAAATTTTGAATTATTGATACCAGCCAAGATTATTTTGAATCATCTTGATTTATCCGATTTCTGAAGATTTCTGGCAACGTCTCACAAGACACGTGCCACCGACCACAGATTATTTGGATCGATATACTGAGTTGGACATCAAAGAGGGCAAAAAGCGAGGCAACATGATGAAACCAAAACGAAACGGCAAAACATTTGATGGGTGCAAAAAAATCACGTTACATACCTCCTTCACACATCGGCGTCAAAGATTCAAATTCCTAGGGGGCGAGAATAAATCAAAATAAAATAGTCAAAACTAATGTTTTTCATATAGGTATAGGTACAGGGTGGCTGGAATTTCAGCCTCATCATTGAGATCTCGTAAACCTTAAGATGGGGTTTACCCTCTGAAAAATGTCAAACTTTATCTAAAGTGTAAAGGGGGAAGTAAAAATCCTGACCGAAGGAGGCGGGGCCCGATAACGAAGGAAGTCGTCTAGTGTCTCACTCCAACTCATTCTAGCGTAAAATATTTCAACATTTATAGTAAAAGCGGCCTTGGGTGTTACCCCTAGGCATCTGCGGTCGTCTGAATTCTCCGAATAAGTCCCACAGGCACAGCGTACAAGTTGTGCTTTAGGCAATATAAATACATCTAGTGTAGAGGAGAACGAGGCAAAATCCTCTTCCTTACAGACTTTTTTTTTTTTTTGGAGTAGAAAGATAGAGGACCTTCACTACCTTGAATATATATGATTATTACATAATATTCCAGCTTGACTACTTTTTTCTATGGTACCGAAAAAAGTTATAGGCGACCAAACTCGAAAATTTAAGAAAAAAATAACTTTGCGCGTAAATATATAAATTTTTGTAACTTCGCAATTATAGCACTTATATACGTAGTCTTTTCATAATATGATTAAGCATATTCTGGAGATTCGATTCAAATATAATATGTTGGGAAATTGAATTATTTTTCGATCCAAAATGTATCATTTTGTACAGAATTCGCGAAAAAATTTCCATTGTCATCTCTTCAGTTTATCATAACTTTTTA
>OU896721.1:14622271-14655715 GCA_918026855.4 Phaedon cochleariae | reverse complement strand
AATAACAATTCGTGTTGAAATATAATTCGAGGAGAAATTAGTATCGACAGCATATAAAAACAATAGCTTTACATTCGTATGGAAATCATTGGAAGATACCTCGGAATATACTGACAAGTATGCTCTTAAAAATGAAAGAAGAAATTGCATCAACTTCAAAATCGGAATGATTTTTCTCGCTATTTGCAAATCCAGAATGAATTCACCTTGCTGGATTTGAATTAACGTATCCATTATACCCAGATGACGACTTTTTTCAAGTTTATAACGACTAGCACGGCTAGTCAACAGTCCAACGATTGGAGCGTTCTTCACAATATACGACAAATCGACATGATTGTCAGCACGCCGCGGTCGCCGCGGTCGCCGCGTCATACTGAAGCGTTACCACTGAAGTCCCCTCGTAATTTGGTCGAGGAACGGAATTACAAAGAAGTAATGGTTTTATCGTCATCGGCGTCACAGTAGAGAGCTTACAGAGGCAGTAAGTTCACTTCCACAGAAAGGCAAGCGTCCCCACTTCTGCATTGAAACTCGCGGTCGATGCGCAGTAGCTCAGTCGAGCCAGACGAATGTACAGAGAGGCTCAGCACCATGTTTACATTGTGTCCCAAAAATATCGTGAGTCGTGATCTTAATAAATGAAACATTGATTCATGCATGAGTCCTAAGAAAGTCCTAAATCGCTCCTAATCAAATAGATATTCTGTGTTTGTAATCACAAATTGATCATATATAATCAAATAATAATAAAGATACTGAACTCGAAAAATTAATATGGAAATAAGCATTCAAACATGAATTTACCTGTTTTTCAAAACCCAATAATCCATTTTGGGTTTTCGTTATGGATATACCTAGTTACCTATTTCCAATGATGATATCATAATTTGATTCAAATTGCCTGTTTATGGTAATCCATTTATCCATTGTCGATTATATTGTAGGTACCTAATTTTGAATAAAAGGAATACATGATATAGAATTGCATTAGTATTGAGTGAATATTGAAGGAGTGATGAAGTTATTGCAGTTGTGGATTTCGTTCTATTGTTTTTGGAATTGTATTGGTGCAGTATTAGTTTGATCTGTGATCAGTGCAATTATTGTTTATTTCAACTATGTCATACCATTGTCATGTACCTAAAAGCTCGGAAGGTTCAGACTGTTTGGAAGATTGTGATGAGATATTGTCCACAATTTGAACAGTAACTTTGAATTCTTCTAAACACTAAAAAGTCGTACTCTCCTTTGAAAGTAGACTCAAATGATTATTCAGACTTGACCACCGCCGAAGGCAATTGTCTTACCTATGTGGCTGGGTACCTGATAAGAAAATGCTTGGAAAAAAACATTCATGTGAAATATGCATTGATTATGGGTCTTCTGAAAGTACACTAGATCAAACTAATATATATTCTCAATTCAAAGCATATGAAAATAAGAATAGAGACATGTTTGGTAACTTGAAAATGCCTCCTGATGAATTTCTGAATTATCTTGTTTCTCTCTAGAAACTGAATTCGTGTCAAATTTTGATGAGTGTATTGGTGGAAAGGTCGGACATAGACTAAAAGAAAAATGTTCATTCATAAGCTTCTCACACCTATGTGAAGATTTTCCAAAAGATTATTTACTTTCATTGTTCATACGTGTTAGGATATATTATACTATAATATTTGCAAACAGGGACTTGAAACCAATTTCAACTAACAAAATGAAGCCGAAATTGGTTATTCTCAAAAATATGTAGAATTTGTACTTTCATTCAGTTTATATTGTTTTGTTCCATCTATAACATTATATGTTCTTTTTCGTTAGTCATAATGAAGTTTCCATGGAACTGTGGTGTTTCATTCACCTCATAATGAATTTAAAAATCATGTTCGTTAAAAGACCAAAGCAACTGTTCGCGCTTTTCAATATTTTTTCATGATTGTTTTCTCGTGGGAAATGAAATAAAAAAACATCCTCGTATAATTGTGGACTAAGATTGCGCCTCGTATATTACGCTTCAGTTGACGTCCGGCCATAGAACAACAAGTTCTGTCGACGCGCAGTCGATGCGCACTGGGAAAAAAAAATCAAACGTCTGCCACGAAGATCAAAGGTCCCGACGCCAAGTGACCCTACTGCCTCTGTAAGCTCTCTACTGTGTCGGCGTAGTGTTTGAGCTCCACCCACCAGTAGTGAATTTTATACCTCTGCCTCACCCGTTGCCCCTGAGGTTTCGCAGTTCTCAGAGTCCACTTCCACTCAATAGAGGAGAAACTGAAGTATCATCCGTTTCGATTCCATTTATTCAATAAAAACATTTTTACAATACAAGGTGTATAAACAAAAATCTTCTAAAGGGGACATTGGACATGATAAACATGTAGAACACTTAGATACGCCACAGAATTACCCTTCAAGGCAGCCGATGCAGGCCTTGCCGATGATTTTTGTCTAACAACCCTGATGGCAGTCATGAGGGAGCTGACTTCTAGGAGTAAACCTTTAATCCAGCTCATGTCAGTGAGTTGCCCAGGGCAAAAAGATTGATCGTCGATTGCTACCTTTTTCTCTCTAATTTAGCATTTTTCGTGTTGGAAAATGAAAATAAAAAACCAACTTTTGAAATTTCTCTGTGAAAGACACTATGAGGGATGAGGGGTGGGATAGGTGTGGAAGAGTGATTGGGATCTAATGATTGAGATCTAATAGACTGATTTCGTATCGGCAAATATACTGAAGTATCATCGATATCATCCACTTAAACCAGAGTTTGGTTGAGAACAATAAGAATAAGTTTGGACATGTTTGGACAAGTAAACTTATCCTCATTGGAAAGTATTCCAGGAAATACCTATTCCTATCATGATGAAGGTATCTAATTGAACCAGAGTTTGGTTGAAAACAATATAAATAAGTTTAGACATACTTGGGCAACTATCCACATTGGGAATTGTATACATTGATACCATCTGTACTTGGCCAGAGTTGATTATTACATAGAGATATTTGTCAGAGTTGATAATTAGATGGAGATATTAATCAGTTTATTATATATATACTTATTCAATACTTTGATACCTGTATATACCAAACCAGAGTTGGGAATTGAATAGTTGCTGAGTTTGCTATACCTATCGAACTGTTCTATCATGGTTCCATCAGACAAAGTATACCAGGAAATAGATACTTTGATATCTTTATACTCAACCAGGGTTCGTTATTAGATGAAGATAATTTCATCAAAGCTTGACATCTCGAACTGTATTATCAGATAAAGTATACCAGGAAATATATACTTTATAATTGTTTATACCAAACCAGAGTTGGAAAAGGTAAATTGTTTGACGTTTCAAACTGATGTTCTATCAGACTAAGTATACCAGGAAATATATACTTCTATATCTTTTTATGCTCAGCCAGAATTGGTGATTAGATGAAGATATTTGTCAGAGATTGACATTTCGAACTGTTCTATCAAAGTATACCAGTAAATAAAAATATAATCTGATATCTTCATACTCAACCCGAGTTGGTTAACAGATATAGATTTTTGTCAGAGTTTGACATCTAGAACTGTTTCATTAGACAAAGTATAGCAAGGAATACAAACTTTTGTTGCCTCTTTATACTAAACCAGAGCAGTAATTAAATCAGAATATTTGTCAGAATTTGATATCTCAAACTGTTTTATCCAGTTTTAACAGACAAACATACTGTTACATAGTTGGTCACTTGTGACACCTGACAAGGGACTGACAGACGTCAGTTGACATAACCTTGAGTCGACATGACATGACAAGAGAGGTCAAGAATGGAGAATCAATGTACAAGACAAGAAGTTGCATTATAATATTATACTGATAATCCATAATATTCCTCAGCAGGAAATATGTATTTAATAATGTTGATACCTTTTTCTATACTGAACCAGAGTTGATAATGTGATTAGGTAGAGATATTTATGGCAGTTTGGTATCCTCAACTGATGTGATGTGAGAGGAAAAGAAAAACAGGAAGTACAAATACATTTTCCAACCAAGTGAACAATACTAATTGAATAAATATATTCACTTAATCAGAGTTTGACAATAATGGAACAGAAGAATTGACAATATTTTCTTTCATTCTTTCAGATTTCTTATTGCCAGAGATCTTGGTGCATGTATATACATATACAAGGTACAATTGAAAGGAATAATAACACTGGTATCACAAAAAAAAATTAAGAAAAAAATTTGTATATTACCAACAAATGTTCTTTAAGTATTTGGTAGAAGTAATCAATAATGAAGGTTGGATATATACTCGAGAACATACTAAAAGGGTGGACGTCCATTCTAAAGAATATTTTAGAACGTGCCGCATCTAGTCTACCAAAAATACCTTGTTGTTTGGAACAGTCACACAGTTGATCAAAATTGCGAAACTGAATAATCAAGTTAATACCTCCTTCAGTGAGTCAGTAGTGAGGCAAGAGGGACGTCTCACTAGAATATAAAATCGTTAGTATAAATATGAATGGTATAGGCCAGGCACTCACTATGTTGATTAATGAATAGTGAATAAAGAGGGGAGGGGATAGTAACCTCCAGTTGATAAGAGTTAAGGAATGATGCTGTGCACATGAAAAGGTTCAACAAATCCTGTTCAAAAACATTGAGACCTCAAGGGTACGTCCCGACAAGTTACTGTACCTCTTCGTCAAGGCGGACCAAATTTATATCAAAGGTCAGATCGAGTGCCAAACAATAAGGCGATGTGAACAATCATAATACAATCAGTTCAAGAGGAAGACGAGGGGAAGAAATACTAGGGTTATAAATATTAGTAAATTTGCTAGAGGATTATTCATAATACAATGATCCTCTTATGCATAAGAGATCATCAAAGTCCCTCTAGTAGAAAACCTCATGATACTACTGTTGAGAATAACTGGTCAGGTGAGTACAGAAAGTTTAAATAAGTATTCAACCTTGTATAGAGATGTAGATGTCAATGTTGATAAAGTGGTTGATTGCATTGCTAGAGGAGACCTCTATAATGATTGAGTACCGAATATACTCAAATTAGTACCCCAACAGTTTTATTAGCAGTGGAATGTTTCAAGTTGAGAGGACCATAGATCAAAAACGTATCATTTCAGAATCTGTTACAGGACATGTTAAGTCTTGCAAGAGGCGTAGACATACCTCGGCTGTTTATATCAAGGTTATGAAACTTACATGTCTTGGCTAAGAAAAACTGGTGTTTTATCTGTGTCACATACCTGGATGACATTTTTGGATAGGCAATAATACATGGGTTTCATAACACCCATAACACCTCAGCAACTTGAATGTTAGAGGAATAAGCAATTCAAGATTAATAGTAGACTCAAAATAGAGCAAACTAATCCCAAAACATTGTTGGAGGCTCGATGGTTTTTATTCAACTCAGAGAATATGACTGCTGAACTCCTTTCAGAGGAGAATGATAGGGCACTGAAACTTCCAGACAAGTTTTTTAATAGTAAATTCAGGTACCATTAGATATTGCCCATATACTCCACAGATATACTCTCAGGTAGGTACTATGAATTTGTCCATTTCGCTGGAGTCTTGGTTGTATACCTACACCATCAATTCAAAAATAAAATATTTTGATGAATCCACTACAGGGAAGGGTGTTTCCTGATGTGAAGGGAAATCATATAAAAAACATGTAATATTAGAAAATCTGAAATCCAGAAGATTGTGCATGAAATACTATATACAAAACAATCAACTCCTCTGGAAGGTATCAATAGGACATTTTGACAAGCAAACATAACAGAGTATAAGAAAGTTATTTGTTAATATGAGCAGTATTATTGGGAAGGCTTATAGGATGAAAATTGTCCCAGAATCCACTATTAACATCATATGATTTCTTCAGCTGCTCCTCTCAAGCGGCATAATGGAACAAAATCAAAAAATGGTGAATTTTTGACAAGATATATGAATAAGGCTTACATATCACCTATGATTTTCAACATACCAATAACTATATAACAAGGTTAGCTCAAGCTCAGAACTCTGCACTTGTTGATTATCCCCCATAATGTACTGACGACAAACACGCCTGAGTAACTTTCGTAAAAACTGACATCATTTTCAGATATGCAGATAATTGCAACTCGTAACAAATCTATTCTAGTCATTCCCAAACACAAGACTGCAATCTTCACTCGCAGCTTTTCGTACATGGCACCGAAACATTATTACCTACTCCCCAGTGAATTAAGATCATATACAATCAATAATTTCAAGAAAAGGTTGAAGCTATACCTAATTCAGTTAGACGCCATAATCACCTGATACCGAAACCTTAGCCACTCATCAAGGATTGTCGGCTGTCCATATTCCTGACTAAACTTTATTTATTAAGTACCTACCACTTCTCTTCTATTTTTTTTTAGTGCTATCATCTTGTGTACAACGGTTTATTTTAAAAACAGCTTAGGCTGACACTCTGCCTTTTCACCAATAATTATTGTAATATCGAATCTCCACTTGGATTCTTGTTTGTATGTACTTTGGTGAATGAAGACGTATTATTATTATTATTATTGATTCCAACAAAATGTTTGAGTATGGTGCTTCAAATGGTGCCTTGAACTATCCTAGGTCAGCTTTAGCCTTGATAACAGAACCGGATATTGGATATACTGTATTTTGAAATGATAAGATTCTGAAGGTGTAGGAAACCATATAACTATCTGAATTGTACATACAGTATGATGCAAATGTATGGAATAAATTCATTTCAAAACAAGACGACTTCCGAAAAAAATCCAAAAACTAGAGTTCAGAACTTTTTTTATTGTGTATTTTTTCAACTAGACGACCCTTCGATGTTCAATTCTCAGTAGCAGACCTCTGCAAGAT
The DNA here is from genome assembly GCA_918026855.4 of Phaedon cochleariae. Lineage (NCBI taxonomy): Eukaryota > Metazoa > Arthropoda > Insecta > Coleoptera > Chrysomelidae > Phaedon > Phaedon cochleariae. The sequence continues at coordinate 14,648,813 of OU896721.1, read as the reverse complement.
TCAGTTAACCAAATGATAATCCATTTCAATTGCAATATTCTTATGCAAAATTTTGACTGTTGGATAGACGATCAGTAGACCTTTCAAACGAGGTGTCACATGACCCCTGCTGGTATTTGAAAAAATCGTCCATTACGTCATTACTTCTACACCAGTGACGTAACATCTCTCATAGGAATGTCATGAGATGAGGCTTCAAAAATTAAAACTCACGTATTTTTGGAATTTCTTCAAATGTCGCCCATTTCTGAAATAATGAATTTATTCCATACATTTGCATCATTATATAGATAGCTATGACAAAACCAAACGCCATTAGATCCTAAATAGTGCAACCTGGGATCCCACATTCATTAGTTCTGAACTATCTCAAAATCCTGGAAAATAAGGATATTTGTTTATTGAAACTGTGGACCATGAAGCTCTAGATCGTTACCCTAATAAAACCTTAGAGTGACGAATCATAGAGTTGGTGGAAATGGAAAATATGGGAAAACAGATTGTAGGCATCGAAATAAAGATTCTACACAGAATTGAAATTTGTCAAAAATAGAATTCAGCCGGCTTTATTTTGCCTCTTTCAATGAAAACTAGTCAAACATTTATTGCAACAACAGTAAGTACACAAAAGTGAGTGATGAAAACCAAGGTAATCACAGTACATAACAGGTAAGTAAGTGTACCTATTTGACATGCCACTTGCAGTCAAAAGAGGGGCCTCTATTAAGTAGGTAATATAATGAAAAACTGCTGGGTGGTTTGAAAAATCAGATAAAGTTGTCCAATTCTATAATAGCTATTTTATATAATAAAGATAGTTTCACTGGGGCAATTCTAGGATCAATGAAATAATGAAGAATCCACTATTCTTCACTATAATAGATTATAGTTTCTATTATCTATTTATCAGTTCCTAAATTATATTGTGATTTATATTTTGGAATATAAATTGTATTGTCACAACGAGCTTTGAACATCTACACTAGTGATCTCGAGAACGAGGCGGGAAATATAATCAAAAGATCAAACGAACTTTCCTGAGTGAAGTTCGATCTTGATTATATGAACCGCCTCGTTCGAAGAGATCACACCCTCCCTAAAATTTACCCGATAAGGGAAAACTTCAAATTACCCGATTATGTGTTGTGACAATGTGCTTTCAAAAATGACGAGACTCGAGACGAAGATCGAGAGGCAGAGAGCAGCTTGAGATGGGAGAAAAGTTTCAGATGCTTTGAAATTTGTGCCGTCACCTGGTGCGAAGTTGGGGTACTACACTAGCGATCTCTTCGAACGGGGCGGTTCATATAATCAAGATCGAACTTCACACAGGTGAATTCGTTTGATCTTGTGATAATTTACGAAGGATATCCTGTCGAGGAATGTCAGAGTACTCGTTGTTTCACCCAGATATCTAAAATATGGATATCCAGGAAAATATCAATATTTGAAATAGTTTATATTATACTAGCTGACCCGGCAAACGTTGTTTTGCCATAATATTACTTCAAGAAAAAGTGTTTTCACATGAATATTTATCAAAGAACTTTCAATATTTCATTTATACTTCTTTTCAGTTCGGCTTTATCCATGAAAACGGGTTTCTTTAGTTTTTCAAACTATTCTACTCATTCTCTACTTCTTTAAAGTTCGTCACTCTATATATCTGTTTATTTTCTCATTTATTTACTACTCACTTCATTTTATTTTGGCTATCTATGAAAACTTGTTTCATTAGTATTTCAAACTACTTTTTATTACAATAGCTGATGGTGATAGCTGGCACACGTTGTTTTGCTATATGCATTCTCTCCTAGAGAATATTTTTTTAGTTAAATATTCACCAACACACTTTAATCATTTCGTTTTGAACTTCTCATTAGATATCCATGGATATCCATGAAATCGTGTTCCAGTAGTATTTCAAACTACTCTTTTTATTTCCTACTTCTTTTTATAGTTCGACAATCTATCTCGTTTTTCAAACTCTACTATTCATTTTCCACTTCTATTCAGTTTGGACTCGAATTTGGCTATCTATAAAAGCGTGTTTCATCATAGTTCTTCAAACTAATATTTATCACAAAGGTCTCTTACCATATTGGATCTGCCATCTTGAATTTTCCAATTTTAAAGAATGAAATCATAATCTCCGACCCCGAAAACCCTCAGGTACATATTTTGAATAGAATCGGATCATATATAATTACAAAACTCGTCCGCCATATTGAATCCTCCATCTTCAATTTCCTAATTCCGACAAATGATTCATATCTCTGACCTCTAACACCTACATATACCTATTTTGGATAGAATCTGACCATGATTACAAAACTCGTCTGCCATTTTGAATTCCCTAATTTTGATGAACAAACCATAATCTCCGACCTCGAAAACCCCCAGATACCAATTTTGAATGGAATCTGACCATAATTACAAAACTCGTCCACCATATTGGATCCGCCATCTTGCATTTCCAGAATTTGACGAAAGAATCATAATCTCCGACCCCGAAGACCACGACCAAATACCAATTTTGAATGAAATCGGATAACAATACTTGTCCGTCATATTGGATCCGCCATCTTGAATTTTTGAGTTGAAACATAGATTACGACCGATTCTCATGTCTACCGAATACGCACAAAAAGTTTCATACGAATCGGTCGAGCCGTTTCGGAGGAGTTCGACCGTGACCGGGACAAGAATTGTTGTAATGCAGTTTGCCAAATGCATGGTTGAAGTCCACTCGTTAGTGAGTGGGGGTGGATGGACATGGGGATGAGGAGCTTTCATATAACGTGAGCTAGTTATATGGCGGCACTTGATCCTGGGCATTCAACCTCTCGGGGGGCGTGGTGTGTGTGTGTGTGTGTGTGATTTCTCCACTTATATCGACATGTGAAATACGGTAAGAAGGTAGGAGTTCCGATATCTCTCTGGACCTTGATATAAAAAATAATATTGATTGAATATCAGAATTTCGAAATAATGATAAAATAAATAATAATATTAAATATTATTGGTGTAATTTTATTATTCAATATCAAACAATACATTGAAAAATCGAACTTTCTATTATATACCAAATATTTGATGATCCTATCTACTTATGTTCTATCATGTATCTACGATTATCATTCATATCCAGAGATTCGAAGCAATTTCCATTTCCTACCTTCTCTTCCTTTCTACCCCATGCACGTGCGCTGTTCCTTGAAAATAATAGGGATTCCTTTCGAGCCTTCCGAAAGATAAAAAGTATTTCAAGAAGACCACCCCTGTAAAGTATTCTTCACTTGCCGTAATAGTGCCTCAGTGCCTATACAATAATCACACATTACTTCAAGCATCATAGCATAATATATATCTACTAACTAACTGGTCGCTCGATCGGTGTCTTCCGAGATAAAAAAACAAAGCCCATGAAGAAGTAAATACAGGTTCGTGGAAATAATGCGCTTCTGATTTGAACCCAAAATGGGAGGAGCACCCGAAAGTTCGACACTCAATCAAATCGAATTTAATTTTGGATAATATTAGATTGAAAACTCATTTGCATAATTTTAATAATGTGGAAATGATATTGTATCAGAGCGCTACTAATATTTGAAGTGACACCTGTTGAAAATCTTTATAATAGTAACATCGCCAACGAGAAGAAACCGAGGAAGGAACAAGACAATTCTACATCGGTTTCTCGTGTCTGGATTCTTATTGATTTTTATGACGGTTTGTGAACCGTAGCGACATCTCTTTGAGATGCCAGGCGAGAGTAGTACGACGTTCGTCTTAAGTAACGTAAAGAAGACAAAATGTTTATGTTCTTGTTGTTATCAATGAACAAAACACCAAGTATGTGCTATATCATTGTATTCCATGTATTCCAAATTGATTGACACGCAATTTTCAGAGAAAATAATGCTATTTGAAAATAAATACTGATTAGTATCTACCATCAGGGGGCTGTCAAATATATCCCTTTCTTCATTAGCCATAAGCAAGGGTATTTTATGTCATCCAATGCAGTTTTTTTGATGTTTCTGATATCTTGACGAATAGGCAAGATATTGCCTGTATTCGATAACTTAGGACACAGAGTATTTGAATCATAAAGGCAATTGAAAAAAACAACTCAATATTTCTGTAAGAATATTCATTAATCATTCAGGTTATGTGTGTGATTACTTTAGGAGCTCGCAATGGAAAATGCTCGATCTTGTTACGTCCAGGATATCCATGGGTGCTCGCAGAAAAAAATTCTTATTCATTTTCTGTTATAGATAACCTCAAGGATTCGCAATAATGAGGAATATTTCAAATCTGAGGCTAGATCTCCGCGCACTGAGAGAAACTGGATATTAAAAATATCTACCAGCTCTGATTGTAATAACCATTATAAGGAAATTTCCTATTCCTGATCATTTTATTATTACAACAGTATTCTCTCCATTCTGTAATTATAAAAATCGATTTCTCAAATCATTTGTAATACCCTTGAATGGACATTTGCTACCATCATAACGCAGGTGTGTTATGACATTATTAGAATTTTATAAATTCCAGTCTATTTAGATTTTTTATTGACAGCTCGTTTTGTGAATTATGCTCATTGGTGTATTCAGATAATGTTTGTCCCAATAATCATAGCTGTTTGGGTTTTTAGCGTACGTTGACGAATAACTCTAGCAATTCACATGTATGACAGTTATTAGGCAATCATTAGACAATCGTAATTCGGCTCATTTCGCTCTAGTGTTTCATTAGAATTGGGACTGACAAAGATACAGATCGCGTTCATTTCACTGCTGTTCTCGGTCATGGGTGCCCGTGTTCAATTATTGTTCAATGGTTTCGATCGTCCGAATCGATAAAGCTGTGTCTTGTAGGTGAATGTCTGTGATGTAGCAAAGTTTTGTTTTAGTGCTGGCTGTGAATAACCGATCTGTGGAATACACCGTGCATTGCATTATTGCAATGAAAAAAGTATTCTCCATACCCACTTTTCATGGCCTAAAATTGGTTTATTTCAAAAACGAAATGATCGATGGGATTCTGAATCAAAATATCTGGGTTTCTGTGAGGGAATTTTTATTGACAATTCTCATCATAACTCCGAAGGAAGGGTAAATATAAGTATTCAACTGCTCATTTCTTAATAAATTCGTCAGTAATGCATAAAGATGATATTTCTCCGAAAAATCAATGAGTAATGTCAAAAAACTTCCACAGATACCCAAATATTTCAATTCAGAGACTAAACGTATTTTTTTGTTTTTTTGAAAACAATAACTTTGAATCATGAAAAGTGATAGTGTGGATAGGATATTTATTTTCATTGCAGTAATTCAAAGCACGGTTTCATAATGCATACTATCGAATAATGTTGATTAGATAACCTTATTATCACCGTTTGATGAATATACTAGAGTAGAAAAATATTGGGATAACTGTTGAAATGAGCTATATTACAATAGCATGTCAAAATGTCAGGTTTCATGCAGATATCAGATAACTATAATAAAATGAGACATATTACTGCGTTACCTCAAGATGGTTGTGCCAGTAATAAAAACATGCTGTTTTATGTCGATAGTCTAATAACCACTGTAGAGTGGAGAGTTACTGCAACATTTTATGGGAATAATTCCTATTCGACATTCTGTGTTATCATAGAAACTAGAACAAGTAGTAGTTATTCAGCAGCGGTGTTTTAATACAAGTTTGCAAATTGAATAAGCTGCCATAACTACAAGTCACCTGAAAATTCACTTCATCTATGGTAGCAAATGAACACATCTGTCCCCTATTTATTGCAGATATCGTAATAACGGTTATCAGATTTCCAATTATGATAACTCAAGTTTTCTCTCAGTGCGATATCTTTCGGATGACTTCAGAGAGTATTTCCCATGGTGACAGCCAATAGTGATCTTTGGAAACTCGCAGGAGGATTTCGCATTTCGAACCTGAAGATAACTACTTAGAGATATCGCGGAGAGTTCCGTGTAACCTGGGATGGGGTTAACATCCAAACCTACGCTGATACTCTAAGAATACATCTAGAGAAAACGTATTTGCCTGGTTTGTGATGTCATACTCAATTACTTTTCGACATCATTAAATTCCCAACAGCCAGTGAAAAATATGCTCAACCATATAATCAAGATTTGCTTGGAATAATTTTCGCATCTTACTTCATGTTTTAGAATTATCATCGACAAGGAAGAATTCGATCTTGTTTCTTGAAAGTCAGTCGACAAGAGGTTGATTTTTATGGCGAAAAATTTTCAAAGAATATGAAAAGTCATTTGGTGTTCGTATATACTCCTCTGTAGTAATTGGATCAGCTGAAAAGACTGTGACAGGTCTGAGAATCAAGCCTCATTACCAAACATTGAATATCACATTGGAGATATCACGAAATTGATGACAAACTGTTTACATTACCAAACCTGAATCTAGGAAACGAAACGTTCATTTTGGGTTCCTCTCAATTAGGTTCCTTATTTTTGATTAAATCCGCTCCTTTCCTTCTGGCTACATTTTCAGCAGAAACTCATATAGTGATAACAAGAATATATATTATTTCGACATGAAGAACAATTCCGAGCCATTTTTATGGGACTTCTAGAAGAGTAACTAGATGTAGTTTGAAGCTCTCAACAAAAACACCCTCTTCATTGAATACATTTTGGAGGCAAGCGATGCGGTACTTAAATTTTTACACAATGGTTTTTCGGCCTGCAAGTTTTTGATATACCGATACGAATTCGAATTCCATTCGAATTTTTTTCATGACTTCATAACATTCTGTCTATCTCTTTATATAATACATATACCTACCTCTCCAACGGTTATCTATTACGCCAACCTCGCAAATTCATTAATCGCAAAAAAAGGAATCTACTTACACCTAAAACGTATCTGGACTCATCTATTTCGTCTCGATATACGGAAACAAGGTAAAATACCCCGAAGTTGACTCCCATCTCTCTGAGTTTATGCACAACCGCTAACCAATCAAAATCATCTTCCTGCCAATTATTCTCGAGCAGGGTTGGCCAGCCGCCGATCCGTTCTAGAATTTCCTTTATCTTTTTTAATCCTGCTGCGTCGATCGCAGACTCGTTCATGCAAGCTCGATAAAATTTCTTTGCTGTATCCAAGGATTTCGGGCTTTCCTGTCGTATCGGCTGCTCTAATATATTTCTAATTTCGGAATGAATCTCGTCCTCGATAAAATTCTGGACGGATATGAAGCCGCGATTATCCAGGTCGGTGTGCTGCAGAAAACTGCCGCAGGCAAATCGATAGAAGTCTTCACAGGGATCAACTTTTGTGTCGATAAGCTTCAAAAGATCTGTTGCTGTACGCACGCAGGGAACTGACGTACATACTTCTATTTTCACTGAAAAAAAAAAGACAACATGTCATACAGAATATCCAAAGGTGAGTTGATTGCTTGATGAGTATATTATTCGAATATTCTTGAGAGTACCTTGTTTAACAGCAATAATATAAAGATCATTTAAATATCGTGGATATCATTCAAACACTGGTCAAGAGTTTTTGATACAGAAGCAGGTATTAACCGGTGGAGTATCATCGAATCCTGGTGAATTTCATTTCTGTATTTTCTGAATGATATCAATAGGCAGATAATGATCATTCCGAGTCGAATGAATATGATTCAGAGATTAAAGTATTTTATCATCCAAAATTACTGATCGAGTCATCCTTGATATATTCACTTTCTTTCAGAGCTTTCTGTGGAGTAATGATATCTACTTTATAACAACTTCCAGGATCTTGAATCAGATCAATAAGGTGTTTCTGTGTGTCCGTAGTGAGCATCGGTCGCAACTGCACCGAATGTATTATAAAAAAATGTCATAAACCAATATTCGAGGCAATTATTTGAACAACGAAAATGTCGGTACAACCAAGATTCTCATGCGAATGAGTTGAAGGTACATTGTTCATCATCTGATGTTCATGAATTGGTTCGGAACAAACGCAAAAAATAATTTTCAGTATTTCTGATTCACACGAGACCAACGAGACGAGACTTTCATCAAGTCTCGTCTCGCCGATGAACTATGAAGTCTTGTCTCGAGTCTCGTCTCGCAGCCTGGAGTCTCGTCTTGTCTCGCGTCTCGTAAGATAGTCTCGCAAATGTACCGCAATTACGTCATGCATAATCTTGTTCCAGTCTAGTACGAGATATTTACCTTCACCTACTTTTTTGGTGTAATGTAGAAGTAGGAAGAGAAAATTACGACAATATCAACATTATTTATTGGAAAGTAAGTACCTAATAGGTACATACTCACATCATACATCTAAACAAGAGAAAAAAACATAGCATTATATATTCGAAAGTTATGAAAATGAAATAAAAAGTAACACGTATATTCTTTACGAATAAACAAAAAAAAAACTTCAATCCAACATTATTTTTCTTATGAAATAGGTATCTCAGATAAAAACCTTCATCAGTCAGATCAGCCTTTACGATCACAAATGTTTTTGTTTTTCACCCAGTCGATGAGACATAAAGTTATTCTTTACCCTAGACTATTTAGCACAGAATGACTTATTTATAGATTTTCAGGTAGTCATTCAATTTGCGATATGTCGTTATTGCAGAATTGCCTTTATATTCTGCCGCCGTAAGAGAGAGAATAGTCCGTTATCATTTCACGCATTACGTCTCTTTACAACAATCATGGATTGTGTTTTCAAAGTATTCATGAATGAAATGTTTTGTCTATCTGTGCTAAATAGTCTGAATTATATCTAAATATGTTGTATTATAAATAAAATTCTCAAGTTTGCAGTAGGCACGCAGAAATATTTACCTGCGAGACACTCGCACGAGACACGAGAAGTCATGCACGAGACTCGAGACGAGATCAATGAAAATCTCGTCTCGTCTTGTCCGAGTCCCGTCTCGAGTCTTGTCTTGAAATCGAAAACGAGACGAGATTATGCGAGACTCTCGAAAACGAGACTCTCGCGGGCACCACTAAGTTGGAATTAGGTATGTCTACTATACTTTCAACTATGCCAGTTCCAGTTTCACATAAGTATGTGAGACAATCCATTCGAAAATTGAACAATTGTTCCTCCGATAGTTAACACTCGAATACGGTTAACTATAGCGTTTGTTGAAACGTATTCCTTTTACACATCGTATATTTCGATTTGCAGCAACATATCTTGATTTGACATGGTCGAAAACATCATCCACTGAGACAGTAAGTAATATGATGAACAGAGTATATTCGATTTACTCACATGACTCAACTATTCTAAAGTATAATGCTTGGTGTTTGACATTGACAGTATAAAAAAAATCACCTGCCTACCTATAATAATCACTTTTGCTCTATATTATCCATTTGAAAAGCATTATTCATGACAGAAGACTGAATTTGAACTCGAATCTAAAATCTAATACCTATGTATCTAAACTATTATAGTAGAGTGCCAAACGAACCGTAAATCGCTTAGATCAAAAGTTGGTGGGAAATCGGAGGTAAAAAACTGTGACATGGCTAGAATTGTTACCTACCATCTTCAGATCATGGATCCACTTGTCGTCAAAAAATCGTCCTGTGCGTTTGGGGGGTAGGGGGTAATTTATAAAAAAATATGGAATTTTTTTTATTCGTGGAAAATATTGATGGGTTGCAGAACTTCCACCCTGTCGAATCTTGATTTCGTGTGAACAAATTATAGAAAATTTTGAAATTCACTAATTACATTACGATATATGAGAAAATCATATTTCAAACGGCTATAACTCGAAACTTGTAAATTTTCGTTAAATTGCTTTTCATATACCTCGCATTATCTCAGTAACTATAACGTTTATCGAAAAAATACTCGAAATAATGTCGATGCGCCTATGTTTCAAGATGCGAACGGTTCGTCGATTTCGAAAATCGAAGCATAAATGAGGAAGATATTGGGAAAATCATAATACAATGCAGGTAGTACGAAGGACGGCGACTCGCCGCTTTCATACCCCGATTCTCACCGCATCGCCCGCAGCCTTCCTAGTACGATCACCGTAAATATGAATTACTGAGTGTTACAGAATAGTACGATCTTGAGGGGTTTAACCCTATGAGCGATCATTGGGGAAACAAGGAACGGCAGAAATCAAAATACTCGAAGCTCGCTGAATAAATTTAAGATTTTTTTTTACGGATCGTTTCTAGAAGGTTGGATCTAGGCATCTCTCGGAGTACTTTTTCAAAATTTTGAAAAAAAATAGTCGAAAATAATTCCAGAAAATTGACCAGATTCACTATTTTTTTTTCTCACTAGGTATATATATTTTTTGAAAAGTACTTCGAGAGATGCCTCACTTATACATTTATCTTCGTTGTCAAGAAAATTCGCAAGGATCCATTCAAAATATCACCATCAAAAGTGATTTTTGCTGGACCTCTGCAGATGCAATTTTGAATCATTTTTCTTCACTGATACGAGCGCCCTCAAACGAATATACACTTCTACATGGATACTATGAATGGTTGAATGAATAGTGAATTCATTCATAAAAAGTAGCACTGAAGCTATTCAGAAAATCTTAGCACTGGAGATGAAACCAAAAGAAGTTTCAGATGGGTTGATTGAATTTTTGAACACGACGTATATAGGTACTTTTATTAGGTAACCCATATAATAAAAAAAAAGTATGGTTTGTAGGTAGGACCCCAATTCCCATTTCAAAATGCGAATGTAAGGAATGCCAGAAGTTCCATCATATTTATTCTAGGTAATAACTGGTATTATATAATATACGAGTTACATATATTTTAATAGATAAACAGAGAAATCTCTCATTGAAGAATAATAGTTTCGCTCCAGGTGAGTCACCCAATAGAAGATTGAACATATATGTTTGGCAAGCGGCAAGCGATGGGCATAAAGGCGGTGAGAGTAGTAATACAAAGCTGATTGATCGCCAGAGCCTCAATAAAATGCCGCTAGTTAGCGTTGGCGCTGGTGTCGCTGGTGTCGCGAAGTTCAAATTTGCAGATGGCGGCGGCGCTGATGGCGGTAAATTTGAAATTGTGAGGTTATGACATCTTAATCATGATGAATTTTTAAATAAATAAATTTAAAAAAGCTGTTTTGACCGCGCCGGTGGGGGAAATTGAACCAGGGACCTTTGCATTATGAGGCAGCGTATATACGCACTGCGGTATTCCGACCTCCGTGATATTTCAATTATTTAAATGCTATTCAAACGGGATATCCATTGCTGGCGCGCGCGCTTATCTTTGCAACGGATCCATCGAGGTAGAGTGAAGCGAGAGATGCATTCCAGAGATAAGAAACTTCGAGTCGAAAATAATATCCATCGCTGGCGCGCGCGCGCTTATCTTTGCAACGGATCTATCGAGGTAGAGAGTAAGGCGGCTCGAGCGCTCGGCGCTGCAACGTTGTCGGACGTATGTGTTTGGATGTTAATATTGTTACATTATTGTGTGTGGCAACGCTGTCTCGCTTCATGGCGTTCGAAGATCTAGCAAAGCGAGAGATCCCTTAGAATGATAAGCGCGCGCGCGCTCTCTCTCGTATTGGAAACAAATACTTGAATAATTAATTATTTATTTTTATAGTGGGTGACGACGCGTCATGCTGTTGTTTTTTTTCTTCTGGTAAAATGACATCACGTGACGTGTGTGTGGGTACTCTCTCAAAATAGGATTTTTTATGGACAATTCTCGGAAATGCCAATATACCTATATGCAAAGTCGCATGGTTTGAGGGATATCGTTCTACCATTGACATATGTCATTAATGGTACATATATGCGAAATGAAACTACTACTACTACTACGAGGAAAATTATTGTAAGATAATCAATTTTTATTTCACAGTAAAGCTTTTTTACAAAAATAGCATGATTCTTGAGAAGATGGCGGTCCATCCCAGTGAGTATTTAATGACAAAAACAAGATTGAATTTCCATATACAGGGCGTTTGAGTTGATTGATAATTGAAAAAAATATATACAGGGCGGTCCATGGGGGTGAAAGAATACGAAAACGAAGATAAATAATCTATTTATTTAAGTAATCCTTTTCTACAAAAATGACATGCCTCTTGAGAAGATGGCGGTCCATCCCAGTGAGTATTTAATGACAAAAACAAGATTGAATTTCCATATACAGGGCGTTTGAGTTGATTGATAATTGAAAAAAATATATACAGGGCGGTCCATGGGGGTGAAAGAATACGAAAACGAAGATAAATAATCTATTTATTTAAGTAATCCTTTTCTACAAAAATGACATGCCTCTTGAGAAGATGGCGGTCCATCCCAGTGTGTGGTCCAATCGGGACGATTATAATGAACGAAGCATGGCAGTTTGATTTGTAGGTTAAAGTTGCTGCGATATTCTTGAGGAAGTTTGTGACACACCCTTAATAGCCCATAAGGATCTGCATATTCAATGAGACATTCTACTGGAATGTACTGCAATTCTTGTTCAGTGAATTTCGTCAAAGTCAAAGCGGGAGATTTTATAAACTCCAATAGCACAGCTATTTCAGACTTCATGATTTTTCGAGCAGAGCTAAAATATTTCAGATGCTACTAGTCTCGCGTCAAGTTGTAGACTGATGAAATGAAAAAAACTAGTCACATTTTTCACAACATTTCATTCAAATCAGACATAACCTCATTTTTACAATAATATAGATATTCTCTGAGAGCGTTACTAGACATGCTATCACAAACATCACAAAATCCAGATATAAGCTCTTCCGCACCCAAATCAGTCAGGCTATTTCTAATCCAATCGGCTATAGTATTCAAAATGTTCTGATAATACATGGAAAAGTCCAATTTGTTTATTAGCGCAACTCTTCAGATGTCTTCAGAGGTATTCAGAGGTATTCAGAGGTCTTCAAGATCACGCCTTCAGAGGTATTCAGATGTCTTCAGAGGTATTCAGATGTCTTCAGAGGTATTCAGATGTCTTCAGAGGTATTCAAGAGTCTTCAGTTGTATATCAAACACCATAGCGTTCACATCATGGAGTCTAAGCCACATTCATCAGAGCAAGCATTAGATAAATATCACTGTGCAGATTATGATAATGCTTATGGACCGAAATATGTTGACGGCAGATGGACACTTGGACATAAGAATCTACGCTTTGAGGACCAATACATAGGCGTAGATAATGTCGATTTTAAAAGTACTCTGGGTCTTTTGGAATTATTATTTTCCAAGAACCCTCGAAATTACACGCCTCTGGATCACCAGATGTATAAACAAATGCTAGAAATCAGCTCTATTCATAGAGATCGATTAGGGCGATTACGAGGACAAGCTGATAAGGAGAAATTTGATAAAATTATCAGACCCCTCTTCAAAAATAAGACCAAGCCTAAACGTCCAAAGTCGAGCGTGGAGCCTGAAGCCAGTATTGGGAATGAAGAGTACAATATTTTAGATGAATGGACAGATCCGAATATCTTGGTGGATAGACTGAGATATTCAATGGAATCAGATAAGAACAACAACGAGATCGCCTTTATTCTTACTGAACTTGAAAATGTTGGTATAATATCTAAGAAATAAATGATGTCAAAATTATCCGTTTTTTATTCAACACCTGCTAGGCGAGTAGACTCACAATGACTACTCAACTTGGCATATAAAAATATATATTTAAAAACCCTGTATAATGACTGGTAGGTAGTGTGATGAAATCATAAACTTGGTTGACTTGCTGACTGTCTTTGGTCGACTGGCATTTTTACGATGATAATCACTCTAAGAGTCACAAAAATGAAAAACGAGGTAGCGACATTTCTTGCTGACCCGCCCTGTATAGCAGAAATATTTTTTAGTGTGGGACTAAAAACAGCTCTTGTTTCAGCTTGAACAGCTGTTTTTTGTGTGATTTCGATAGTTCCTTGTATCTCATATGGAACGATAAGAGAATCAATAATAATAGGATTATTTCCTTTATTATCCGTTGATTTTAGTCTATAACTCAGCTGATTTAATCATCTTTCTAGGCTTTGAAAGAATATGATTTTCTGTATACGCCAAATATAGAACAACCAAGATAACGGCATCCTGTTTGAACGCTCCAACTTGAACAGCTGTTTGATTTCGGTAGTTCGTTGATTTCGTGAAAAGACGATAAGAGAACCCGTGTATGTCTTTTATACCAACTCGTTAATTGTTGTCTATAGCTCATCTATTGTAAGAGTATCAGATTTTGAAATATTCGGCGGATTCAGTGACAGATAAAATGCATAACAATGCTTGAATATAATATGCACACATGAAGATAAGCCTCTCAATGTATAGGGTGAATCAGTCAGTATAGTCGGACAGTGGACTGAGTTTTAAAAAAGAATCATATTATGTGATGCATGAAAGAAATGCTCAATAGATCATATTATCAATAAGCCAAAAAGAAGCAACAAGTTGTGTTATTCTTTGCCAGTAGTCGGACACTTGTCTTTTATCGTGCAGAGTGAATGAAAGCACTCAAGTATGCTGCATAAGTTAAATCATACGAGCATTCTGTGTGAGTTATATACTACGCGTTTTCTATGTCTACAGCAAAACTCTTCAGCTTGCTGATTTTCTCACAACTAATGGTCTGTCATTTCATGAAATTCGATATTGGAACATGGTGTATGTTTATGTGGCAATTTTTGTAGAAAAATCGATTTATATCATACCTAACTAGAATACATTGGGCTGATAATTGAATAGGGTGTTCTCCTAGGAAAAAACACCTATAATTCAATCAAAACTGTATTCGTACTTATTCCTATACCAAAGCCGGCGGCTAATTTCATCGATAACAAATTGGAATGATTATACTAAATATTCCTCAATAAGATTACCAAAGAACCTGCTTAACTTCATGAACCGTGTAATAAACGACAAAATTTAAATATATCTCTTCAGCATATTCATTGCTGAATTTATTTGTTATACCAGCCGATAGATGGCGGTACAACTACGTTGCTAAGAGTTACTAACAGCCGTCGGCCGATCGCCAACAAATAAATATGAGCCTCAAACAACTGTTATCATCTTCCATTGGTTATTGCACTGCACCGAACTCATATATTTTCGGATTCGAATTGTTACCTTATATCTGCAAATAGGTCGGTCATTCTCAGGATTTCAGAATGAAGATAATTCATACCGTGTCATCCATCACTGTCATCAAATAAAAAACATCCTAAAAGTTTCTTCAAGATGTTCCATATCAAGTACCATGAATGTCTCTGGTACATCCCGTATCATCCCACAAACATTCTGATGGGATGTTTATAAGACATCGCAAATGCTGACAAGAATGTCCCAAGAAAAATAGGGATTTTCCAGAGTTGTTCCTATCTTCCCATATGGATAGTTCTACGACGTCTTACTGATGTTATTGTGTTATTAGGGCATGCGCATGGTGAGCGATGCCACACTCACTAATTCTTAGAAAACATCTGAACAAAACGACTAACTTCATCATAGGAAGTGAGAGAGAGAGAGAGATTGGATGGATATTAGTTGAAGGTATGAACGTGTAAAACAGTTGTATCATGTCTTCTGACGAATACAGACGTGCACTAGAAGAATTTGGGTTGAAAGTTAGAAAGCTCAGTGCAGACATCCAATTGTATGAGCAGAAAGTTTGTTTGTTCAAAGATTTCGAGCAATTGAGTGTTTGGGACAAGGTGTTCACAGAACCGAGACGCACAGCTGCACCTACATCGAGAAGAATCCAACCAACACAGCTACTAGATGGCGATACTGAAAGCAAGCTTCATTCTATTGACAGCTCTGGGCAACAACGTCTTCTACACAAACATACCGTACAATACGAGGAATGCAGCCGTATGTTTTGATGTGAATCGTACACAACAGTGTGATTGGAAGCTGATGAGTAAAATGTATGTCAACGATAACAAACTACCTGTATATTCAATCGACATGCCTCGAGTCAATGGGACCACCATCGACTACAAATTGAAATTATCGTTTTCTGATGGCAGTGACGGTGAAACTGGGGACTGGCAGACATTTACATTGAAGAAATCACCCACAAAATTAGATGATGATCAAGATTCTGTCAATATCATTGCAATTTTGACACTTTGTTGTACACTAATATGTTCACTCATTTTAATCTCACATGTTATTTTCATTATACTGAGAAATTAGGGATGTGATGAATAAAAACTCTGAAATTACGATATATAGTTTTTTATTTTGGCAATAAATTACATAACCAATTATATAAAGTATCGACATTGTGGAGACTGCACTGGAACCTTCCTCCATGGAAATGATGCATGCAAGGTGGAATGGATTGTTGAAACGTTATTGGTTGCCACCAAGAATTGTCAAAATCTTCCAAATTAACAATGTGATTGGTCATCTCCAACTCTGCACATTTTCGCTGCAAGAACTGAATCTTTTGGTGTCCTCTAACGTAGATGATATTTGTTTGTTGCAGGTTATCTCGTAGTATTTGATCCAACTCATTTAAATCCACATAACCACTGGAATATTTTAAACCATGAACGTAACGCTCCACATGATTTGCCATCTTTTTATCTTCTCTGCTTAAACTCGAAAATTCTACAGATGGCTTGAATAGAAAATGACTCGTCTTTTTACCAATGCGAATGGTCATTTCCTTTGGAATGAATTCACCATCAACCATGAACCCTTGAATGTCAACCAGTGCGATCTCCATGACTCTTCGAAGCAAACTGACGTCTGTCTGATGCAGCAACACCCACCTAGGCAATATTTCGAACAATTTCGCTGAGTGGGAGATGTTCCATGATTTGATCGTGAATGATGATGCAATAGGCTTTGGTGTCGGGAGGGAAGCCTGTAGTCGCTTCAATGTCCAACTTTATGTCAACTGTGGACGACTTTAGACCCAGATGGCGCCTCGAGCAATCGATAACAAACATTGGTCGGGATTTGAATTCGGCAAAGTTTACTAGAGAGCGCTTTTCTTGACAGTTATGGTAGCTCTTGTTGAACTCTGTATAGTTGAAGTGAGCGTCAGCATATTGGTCTCGGGAAAAGTCCAATAGCATTCGTTCTTGCGGATAATAGTCGCTATTCAGAGCCAATCGTATGGATTTGATGTTGGCATTATCGAACAAGGTGACGTCTTCATGCAAATTATCGGCTTTTTTCGTTTGGAAAAATACTATAACATATCTTGGACTGTCCAATGCAGAACATGTCTTGACGGACCAGATTTCTATGGTAGATCCTTGTGTGAGTGCTGGTAGCTCGTGCAATTCCCATCGGCGAAACGGTATCATCATAGACTCATCTGCTTTGATACGTGTCAACAACTGCAACTTTATGTCATCGTTGGGTGTGAGATGTGGCACTTTCAAATTGATGCTTTCTATCGTTATTTTAGCAATACTTTGAGTCTGAGGAGATCCTGGCAAAGCAGTATTCGCTCTCTCGACAACCTTCACACTATTGGCATCATTGCGAGCTCTCACTAAACGGATTGACTGCTTGCCCCACGTTGCCACTTGATGATCATTGAAGATGGAAAACAAATGTTTCAGTGGAATGTTCATGCTAAACGTACCATCGGTGTTGAGGATCGGAGCATTGGGATAGTTCCAGCCTGCTATGGCTAGATGACGTGAGTCTTCAGGCGTATAACATAAGTATCCTCGCACAGTACTCGTTATTCCAGGATATCTGACAGTGTCCAATTCTTTATTACACAATTCATAGGTGCAGGAATCAGAGAGATAAGCTCCAGCATTGTGGGTTAATGTACCAGTACCACCACCGGTCACCTTCAATTTACCCTTGATGGTAATGATGCCTTCAAACATGGCCAACCACGAATCTGCTTGATTAACCGTTATATCGATGACATCATTGTTCTCGAATGATTTCACATATGGATAATAGGTACGCCATTCCACTTTAGTGATGCTTTCGTCGAGTCTGGGTTTGCGGAAAACGTCGAACACGGGTGCTAACAACATTGTAGTCTTTGAGTGATTTCAGAAACAGGACACTGGATAATGTCAATGTTTTTCTGTTGCTGCTGCTCTTCGAAGACACGACTGCTTTGGTGTACGGTGTCGAGAGAACTGGTGCTGATGATGTTGCTGATGATGGTATATTATCTGATTTATAGGAGTAATCAAACACTAGTACCATCTTGCGAGTTTCTTCAATTCCAATCTTATTATGATTTCTTCACCTCTAAAATTCACCTGCCTGTTATCTTGGTCTAGAATCTGGAGTGTAATGTTGGGCAATTCCCGCCTGCTGACTATAGGTAGATAGATTAGATTTCTGGGAGTCTCGTCTATGGCGTAACCAGGATCGACTGCAACTGCAAACTCGTAGATCGTATGTGATGGTCTGTCGTTGTAGAGAGCTCCAGCAGTAACGTTGCTATCAATGTGAATGGTTCTCACTTTGGTTATGCTGACCGGCAAATCGGAAGTGTGGACTTGTTGTGCGTTCAACAATCTATTTGAAAATCCCAAGACTTGAGCTATGCTATCCTTCGGGCGAAAATCAATGGCAAACTGTTTGCTCGAAATCTCACACTTTAGTGTATTATTGTTGGGCTTCAACAAGAATATATCATCAACGTCCTTTGCACTTGAGATGCCCAATTCTTTGCGTATGAATTTCTCAATGTCCACAATGTCGTATGAACCTTCGGGAATATCGATGATCTTTCCCGCCTTGGTCTTATCTTGCAGATAAAACTTTGATCCTTTGTCGATATTCGGTATACTGTTGTATGAATGGAATCCCAACAATGCTAGTCCGTAATCAGAGTCTGGATCGAGTTGGAGTGGTGTCAAAAAGTCTATGGAGAGCGTAGATGTACGACCTTTCAACGTCACAATCAGAGACATGACTGATGCACAATGACCGAGTTACTTGGTCTCATTAAAAAGGAATTCTAAACATAGACGTCCACAATTACTTTGATTGAAATTCTGGTATTGATTGTTATTGTACAAGATTTTCGTGCTGGCACCCAAATATTGCGCCAATTCTCTGGGCGGTTTCAGATTGCCATAACTATCGAAATATAAGGCTTTTTTATCATTTTTTATGTAAGCCACCCAATGAGTGCCCGCATGATTGGAGGTATCCAAATTCAATACAGCACACTCGCGATGCCATGGACCGGTGGAAGGTAGAGTGTCCCGCATAAAAACACCTCGAAAATACGGTATTTTCAGCTGTTTGGCATACTTTATCACATCTTTATCGTACATTGATTTATTGGGTAGCTTGTCTAGAAGTTTTTTGAGTTTTTTGATTGTTTCTTCAAGTACAGTCCGAATCCTCTCGATGTTTTGCGTAGAAATAGGCCGGAACCCTGCTTGCCGATAGCCTCCATTGCTTTATTATGTCTTTGATCTTCTTCGAGCTTTTTCTTTGCATTTTTCGCATCAATGACTGTCTTTGCGACTGCTCCGGCTCCTCCAGCGAGAGATCCTAGGGCTCCCAAGGCGGCAAAGATTGGTATCAATGGTAGTATACCGCCACTGTGTGGAAGAGGTATGATTCTTGGTACTCTTATTCTTTTTTCACCGCCAGCCCTCTTGACTGCCATTCTGGCTGCATGGAGTGCTTTCAATGCAGATTTATGCAGACCACTTCCTGATGTTGTACTACCACCACCATCTGACTTTGATAGTACATTTTTTATGAATTTGATAATGTTGGATAGGGATTGCTGTGATACAAGACCCATGCCAAGTTTTCGTTTGACCTTCATTCCGGTGGTGACAAGCCAAGCAGCAGCCTTCTCTTTGAATTTAGCGTTCTTCGACTTGACTCTCTCCCACGCTCTGTTTTCCAATATCCAATCAGCTTTGTGTCTGTCTTCTATTGAGGAATTTTGTGAATAGGCGATATCGTGTTCTCGACACGCGTCGTCCAACGGATTGATACCGGTGTCTCCTCTTGCAAGTCTTTTATCGAGTTTGGTACCTGGACCACAAAATCTGTAGCCTGGAATGTGTAATTCGATGGGAAGTTTATCGATCAGAGAATTAAGCACACCCTCTCCGTGGTAGAGCAACATGAAGACTGATGTGTAGGAAGTTCGACAACTCTGCATATACCTAATGAAATGAAAAATATATCATCACATGATGAAGATCATTCAACAAGAACGGATGTTACCCATTGTGAATTTGGATGAAATTTTGTCAACCAAACCACCAGTAAATAGTAAACATGGGAAACTGCTTCCCCATTCGTTCAGAGCAATCTTCTGCGGACCAAGCGGATGTGGAAAGACCAATGCAATGCTTTCCCTGCTGTTCAATCCAAATGGCGCGAAATTCAAGAAAGTTTACGTGTATTCAAAGTCGTTGTACCAACCGAAATATCAATTGCTGCAACAAGTGTTGGATTCAGTGAAAGGTGTTGGGTATTTTCCCTTTAAAGAAAATGATGATGTCATCAGTCCATCAGAAGCGAAAAATCATTCGATATTCATTTTTGATGATGTATCATGCGACAAGCAGCAAAAAATTCGAGAATATTTTTCAATGTGTAGACACAAGGATATTGACGTAGCATACCTATGCCAGACTTTTTCTAAGATACCGAAGCAGCTGGTGCGAGACAACAGTAACCTGTTGGTGTTATTTCGACAGGATGAAATGAATTTGAAGCATGTGTTTGATGAGCATGTGTCACCAGACATGTCATTCGATCAATTCAAAGCATTGTGCTCAGAGTGTTGGAATTCCAACCAATATGGTGCGATGGTGATTGCAAAAACTTTCGATATGAATGCTGGCAGATATAGAAATGGTTTCGATAAGTTCATAAGACTGTGATCTTTGGACCATTCATCAAGATGACGTCAACCAAGATGCATGATGATGTTGCTGATGCGCTGCGCAAGAAAAAAATCAACGAACTATCGAAATCAATCAGAAGAAAATATTTAGCACTAAAATTGGGCAAGTCTGAGGATGATGATGCGTTACAGAAAATATTCCAACCACTGACATCACCTTTGAAACAAATTGCCTCCGCGTCCAAGGTCATAGAAGAAAAACTCGATGGAACACTTTCAAACATCAAGCGAAGCAGAGCAAAGTCGTTGGGGTTGAAGAAGGAGAAGAAG
Organism: Phaedon cochleariae; assembly: GCA_918026855.4. NCBI lineage: Eukaryota > Metazoa > Arthropoda > Insecta > Coleoptera > Chrysomelidae > Phaedon > Phaedon cochleariae. The sequence continues at coordinate 14,627,625 of OU896721.1, read as the reverse complement.
GAGGAAGAGGATGGGGAGGTGGAGAGGGAGCAATCGGATTTGAATCAAACTAATTTCATACCTATGATGGATGTGGCTGATAATGCTGGGCATACTGAAGATGATGATGAGGATGGTTATGACGATGCTGATGATGAACTTTTTGTAGATAGTGAAAATATCTCACCGGCTGCAATACATGATTACGTTGATCAGTATCCTGCGATGGCTCAAAAATATCTGACTGAATACTGGACAAATGATGAAAATATCGATACGGTTTATGGCCCCAAATATGATCCAGTAACATCGAAATGGTCCCTCAACGGAGAAGAAATGAATTTCCATCGAAGAACTGGAGATATACTTCTTGATGGCTTTCGGTTCCGTGGCACCCCAGGCCTCTATCAATTACTCTTCTATAATGATCCATCCTTTGCCAAAGATGATACGAACCCATACAGGCAAATACTCTTGCTCACCAAAGCTCATCTGAATTCTGCAGGACGTATGAAGTCCTCCTCTAGACTCAAATACGTAGAAATTATTCGTCCAATGTTCAGATCGAATTCCAGTGGTCGTGGTTTGAAGTTGACATACAACACAGCACCTATCGAATACATGTATTGGGATGATCCAAACGAATTGGTAGATAGATTGAAGTTGCTCATTGCATCACAGCAAGCCGGAAATACATCAAACGATAACGAGATTGTTGCCATCTTGAACGAATTAGAAGAGGCAGGCATAATAAAACATGTGTGACATTTCTGTGATACTTCCGTGACACTTCCATGACAACTTCCATGACAGTTCCGTGACACTTCCTTGACACTTCAGTGACAGTTCCGTGACAGTTCCGTGACACTTCCTTGACACTTCCGTGACAGTTCCGTGACACTTCCTTGACAGTTCCGTGACACTTTCATGGCATGTCTATGAGTGAAGGGGCTAATAATTGGCGAGGCAAAGTGCCGACCATTATCGATAACGTACAATACTTTAGTCATTAGCATAATGAGTCTCGACAAATTCGGACGTGGTTCGTTTCCACGCTCAGCTCAGATGGTGACAGTCAGATCTGGATTTTCACATACTCCAACCGGTGATATTGATGTTGGTCATTTGAAGATGTGTAACGTAAAACTGCCAACAGATGTCGCTGATGTTGCAAACAAACAATATGTGGATGAAGTTATATCGCAAATTAAGTTAGATTTCAAGATTGCTTTCGATAATTACGGTGAAAAAATCCGAAATTACCTTGCTGGCTTCAGCAACGAAATAATCAAAGAAAGGAAGAGAGTGGATGTACATGATCTTAAACTAGCAACGTACAATACAAACTTTGTTCAGTTGTCTGGCATAGTGCACAAGAACAACATACATGTGGAGCAGCTTCGCAACAACTCTCTACCAAAACTCAAAAGCGACATCGACTTGAATGTGAAAAATATTCTAGAACTTGTCGATAAGATTGACAACACTGTGAAGAGTTTGCACGATTTGAAGGCTGAGCAACAACACAGCCGTGATAAAGAACGCCAGCTTGCTGATGTCATTGATCAAATGAAAAAAGATCTGACCAAGATTGCCATCACTCCAAAATCTACGACAACACCACCGCCACCGAAAAGGAAGCCTCCTGTGTGAAACCCATCATATAAACTCCTAATCCAACGAAGTCAATATGTCACATTCTAAAGAAAAAATCCAACTCGTCAATGAATTACATAGACCTGCTAGGAAAAAATTTCCAAGGCGCCGCATTATCATCAAAGGTTTGGATGACTTATGGCAAATGGATCTAGCCGAAATGCGACCTTATGCCTCTGTAAATAAGGATCACAAGCTGATAATGGTCGTGATTGATTGTTTTTCCAAGTACCTATGGACTAGACCACTAAAATCAAAAACTGGTGCTGAAATCGCTCGTGCATTTGCTGATATTCTATCGCATGCCAACAACAGAATTCCCAAGAATTTGCAAACCGATCAAGGTACCGAATTCTACAACGAAAAGTTTCAAAGTCTGATGAAAAAGTTCTCCATCAACCATTATCATACGTACACCATAATGAAGGCGGCTATTGCTGAACGTGTTATACGAACATTGAAGGAAAAACTGTACAAGTACTTTAGTTTGAATGGCTCATACCGTTGGATAGATGTCCTGCCTGAAATCACGAAAAATTATAATAACACGGAACATACGACAATAAGATGCAAGCCCAGTGACGTCACCATAGCCAACGAACATGATATTTTAAAATCCACGTACAATCACATCAAAATTGCTGGAACCAGAAAATTCGACGTTGGTGACATTGTGAGAATAAGCAAAGCCAAACATGTTTTTGAAAAGAATTATACACCAAATTGGACTACTGGACTATTTAAAATCGTAAAAGTTCGTATTACGAAACCTACTACATACATCTTGGAAGATTTGCATGGTACTCCGATCAAAGGTGCTTTTTATCCTGAAGAATTGCAAAAAACTATAAATCCTGACATCTATCTAGTGGAAAAAGTTTTAAGGAAGAGGGGTAAAAAGGTGTTTGTCAAATGGCTAGGATTCGATGATACACACAACAGCTGGATTGATTCCACCAACAAGTTATAATGTAATCATATGGAAAACTAGCACAAATTCAATGGATGTGAGGGGCCTTTCACGTCGATCGCTGACAAATAACAACCATTATCGGGTGTTGTGACGTGTTGGCAGTGGTGGTATAAATAATGAGGACTGAAACTTCCAACACATCAGTTCGAGAACAATGAGTGAAGACTCTGGTTATTCATCTAGTGAAGTGCTTTCCGAAAACGGTAGTACTAGTTCATTGGCAATGATGGGTTATTATGGTGACGTTGATACATATTTGGACATGATTGAGCAAGCAGCGAAAGCCGAATCGTACCTCCTGCTGACTTCATCGTTTCAGTTGTCCACCTACATGATTCAGTGCGGACTTAGTCCAGCTAGACAGTTTAGTCCGAGCATCATCCTGAAGAAACCCTTCCATCCAGCGAAAATTTCGTTCTCCACATATGAATGGGCCACCTTCATCGATTCGCTGTATAAGGTACAACAAGACTTTTTTGAAGCACCCCTGCCCTGTTTCATTGATGAATATGATCCTGCCGTTACCACCTGCGGAGACTATATCACCATAACCAAATTCGTTTGCGATGGTGTCAAAATGTTGTCACTCACCAAATAACACATTACATTCGAATTGGTGGAAGAGGATGTTGCAGACATTTTGAGTGCTGAAACGTGTGTTGTTTCACATCGAGTTGCGCTAATAAACAAATTGGACTTTTCCATGTATTATCAGAACATTTTGAATACTATAGCCGATTGGATTAGAAATAGCCTGACTGATTTGGGTGCGGAAGAGCTTATATCTGGATTTTGTGATGTTTGTGATAGCATGTCTAGTAACGCTCTCAGAGAATATCTATATTATTGTAAAAATGAGGTTATGTCTGATTTGAATAAAATGTTGTGAAAAATGTGACTAGTTTTTTTCATTTCATCAGTCTACAACTTGACGCGAGACTAGTAGCATCTGAAATATTTTAGCTCTGCTCGAAAAATCATGAAGTCTGAAATAGCTGTGCTATTGGAGTTTATAAAATCTCCCGCTTTGACTTTGACGAAATTCACTGAACAAGAATTGCAGTACATTCCAGTAGAATGTCTCATTGAATATGCAGATCCTTATGGGCTATTAAGGGTGTGGCACAAACTTCCTCAAGAATATCGCAGCAACTTTAACCTACAAATCAAACTGCCATGCTTCGTTCATTATAATCGTCCCGATTGGACCACACACTGGGATGGACCGCCATCTTCTCAAGAGGCATGTCATTTTTGTAGAAAAGGATTACTTAAATAAATAGATTATTTATCTTCGTTTTCGTATTCTTTCACCCCCATGGACCGCCCTGTATATATTTTTTTCAATTATCAATCAACTCAAACGCCCTGTATATGGAAATTCAATCTTGTTTTTGTCATTAAATACTCACTGGGATGGACCGCCATCTTCTCAAGAGGCATGTCATTTTTGTAGAAAAGGATTACTTAAATAAATAGATTATTTATCTTCGTTTTCGTATTCTTTCACCCCCATGGACCGCCCTGTATATATTTTTTTCAATTATCAATCAACTCAAACGCCCTGTATATGGAAATTCAATCTTGTTTTTGTCATTAAATACTCACTGGGATGGACCGCCATCTTCTCAAGAATCATGCTATTTTTGTAAAAAAGCTTTACTGTGAAATAAAAATTGATTATCTTACAATAATTTTCCTCGTAGTAGTAGTAGTAGTTTCATTTCGCATATATGTACCATTAATGACATATGTCAATGGTAGAACGATATCCCTCAAACCATGCGACTTTGCATATAGGTATATTGGCATTTCCGAGAATTGTCCATAAAAAATCCTATTTTGAGAAAGTACCCACACACACGTCACGTGATGTCATTTCACCAGAAGAAAAAAAACAACAGCATGACGCGTCGTCACCCACTATAAAAATAAATAATTAATTATTCAAGTATTTGTTTCCAATACGAGAGAGAGCGCGCGCGCGCTTATCATTCTAAGGGATCTCTCGCTTTGCTAGATCTTCGAACGCCATGAAGCGAGACAGCGTTGCCACACACAATAATGTAACAATATTAACATCCAAACACATACGTCCGACAACGTTGCAGCGCCGAGCGCTCGAGCCGCCTTACTCTCTACCTCGATAGATCCGTTGCAAAGATAAGCGCGCGCGCGCCAGCGATGGATATTATTTTCGACTCGAAGTTTCTTATCTCTGGAATGCATCTCTCGCTTCACTCTACCTCGATGGATCCGTTGCAAAGATAAGCGCGCGCGCCAGCAATGGATATCCCGTTTGAATAGCATTTAAATAATTGAAATATCACGGAGGTCGGAATACCGCAGTGCGTATATACGCTGCCTCATAATGCAAAGGTCCCTGGTTCAATTTCCCCCACCGGCGCGGTCAAAACAGCTTTTTTTAATTTATTTATTTAAAAATTCATCATGATTAAGATGTCATAACCTCACAATTTCAAATTTACCGCCATCAGCGCCGCCGCCATCTGCAAATTTGAACTTCGCGACACCAGCGACACCAGCGCCAACGCTAACTAGCGGCATTTTATTGAGGCTCTGGCGATCAATCAGCTTTGTATTACTACTGGTGAGCATAAAAGCGGCGGACATAAAGGGTCCGAAAATCCTGGAATTAGTGTTATACACGGGGGATTGGAATATTGTTTTTGTTCAGTTTACTTCAGTATTCCGACAGTGACATTTGCGTTTTTCAATATTTGTG
>OU896721.1:14597366-14621771 GCA_918026855.4 Phaedon cochleariae | reverse complement strand
GCTGATATCCAAGTATATTTATTTATTTCCCGGTAATCTTTGACAATCACCTTCTCGCCGTTAAAAAATTTCCTATCTATCTTCCCCCCAAAATATTCTATTTGATTTTTTTGTTTATCTAAAATTCTATTCTGAATGTCTTGTTTGAAATCTGGCTTTAAACTACTGAATCTGGTTTTCAAATCGCGGCCGAACATTAACATTGAAGGCGAAACTCCTGTGGTACCATGACTACTATTTCGATAATCGAATAGAAAATGATTCAAGGCAGTGGTGATATCAATTTTTTTATTGCGCCCCAATGCATTTTTCAGTGCGTTTTTAATATTCTTAACGGCATTTTCGGCTGCCCCATTTGATTGCGGAAAGAATGGCGCGGATGTTATATGTTTGATATTATATTTTTGTAAAAATAATTGGAATTCTGAACTTGTGAAGGTTCTCGCGTTGTCCGAAACTATCAGTTTGGCTAAACCATATCTCGCAAAGGTACTATGCAAGGCTGTTATTGTAAAACGTGAAGTAATATTAGAAGTTGGAAAAACTTCCACCCATTTTGAATGGGCATCTAATATTATTAGAAAATATTTATTTAGAAAGGGTCCCATGTAATCAATATGAACCCGAGAGAATACTTCTTCTGGCCAATCCCAAGGATTGAGTGTTGTTTTTGGGGGACTATTTTTATTCACCGAACAATTTACACAACTGTTACATAGAAGTTCGATGTCCTTATTGATTCCGGGCCAGAAAAAATTTGCTCTCGCAATGGATTTCATTTTGACTATCCCGAGATGAGACAAATGTAATTGATTAAGTAATCGATTTCTCAAATTTTCTGGTATAACAATTCTGTTATTCCAAAGCACAACTTCATTCTCGATTGTCAGTTCATTTCGAATAATGTAAAATTGTTTATATTTAGTATCTTTTTTTGCGTACTTTGGCCACTCATTTTTTATATATTTAATTATATTCATTAAAACCACATCATTTTTAGTGAATTCTTTTATAGAATCAAAATTTGTCGATATTATTTCACTATCTGAAAAAAAATTTATATAATCTATATCTACTGATTCCCAAACTTCGTTGTTATCGTGTTGGATTGGCAATCGTGATAAGAAATCAGCATTGTTTTTTTCAGATTCAACATATTGTATTTTGTATCTATAATTCGATAATATCACAGCCCATCGTCTTAAACGATTAGCAGAATACTGGGGAATGCCCTTTTTAGGGCTAAAAATTGCAAGTAGTGGTTTGTTATCACTAACAAGCGTAAATTCCCTACCATACAAAAATTGATTAAACTTACATAACGCGAAAATAATTGATAACCCTTCTCTTTCAACCTGCGGATAATTTTTTTCAGCCGACGAAAGGGTACGTGAAGCATATGCAATGGGGTGATCTCTTCCATCAAGGACATGAGAAAGGACACAGCCGACCCCATATGGGCTCGCGTCAGTAGTTAATTTTAGCTCGTAATCTGGGTTATAATGAACTAAGACATTGGTGGACATTAATATTTCTTTAACCCTCTTAAATGCCTCTTCACAGTTTGGAGACCAGGTCCATCTAACATTTTTTTGAAGAAGTTCATATAAAGGGTGTAATAGGGTAGATAAGTTTGGAATAAATTTTCCATAATAATTGATCATCCCTAATACTGACTGTAGCTGTTTCACATCTGTGGGCGCTGGCGCATTTTTTATCGCAAGTATTTTTTCAGGTGAAGTATGTAGACCATCTTTATTGATTATGTAACCAAGGTAACTAATCTTGTCTTGGAAGAAACTACATTTATCTGGACTAACTTTCAATCCTACATCCTGTAATCTAGAGAAAAGACGTGCTAGTCTTTCCAGGTGCTCGTTGCTATTTCTTCCGCATATGAGTATGTCATCCAAAAAACACACACATCCTTCAATATCGTGAGTCAATGATTCCATAATTTTTTGGAACTTTGAAGGAGCACAGGAAACTCCGTAAGGTAATCTCTGATATTGAAACAGACCCTTATGAGTTGAAATTGTAACGAGAACCTTGGACGCCTCATCCAGACATACCTGCGCGTACGCCTGTGAAAGGTCGATTTTAGAGAAAACTATGCCACCTTGTAATTTCGAAAAAAGATCATCTATTCGCGGTAGGGGAAATTGATCAACCTCTAATACGGGGTTCAATGTGATTTTGAAATCTCCGCATATTCTCACTGCGCCGCTTTTTTTCAAGACTGGCACAATAGGGGTTGCCCATGGAGAATAATCTACAGGTTTGATAACGCCTAAGTCTTGTAAATTTTTTAATTCTGCCTCAACTTTGTCACGAATACCAAATGGCAATGGTCTTGCTCGAATGAATTTTGGCACTACGGATTCATCTTTCAATTTCAGGGAAACAGTACCTTTATTGAAAGTTCCTATCCCTGGAGAAAAAACTGGATTGTACTTTTTTATCAAAAATTGTATATCTCGCGAATCTGTTGAAAAATTGATTTGATTAATTCCAAGATTGTATAGAGACATGAAATCTCTACCAAGAATAGGTGGACCGCCATTTTTAATGACAAATATATTTAATAGATTCTGAACGTCATTATAGCTGATAGTGACTCTACACATTCCTAAAGCTAGCATTTTTTCTCCTGTATATACATTTAAACTTTTGTCTGGGGGCAATAATTCATAATTTGAAAAATTTTGTTTCCAAAATATATCAGACATGGCAGAAATACTTGCGCCTGTATCTAGTTGGAAAGAATAAAGTTCACCATCAATTGAAACTTGAATAATATAAGGATTATTTACAACCTTTTTATCCGTAATCGAAAACAGCTCTTCACATTCAATGAAATTTTGAATGGATCTTGGATTAGATGTTCCTCTCGAATTTTCTTTCTTCCTCGGACACACAGGGGCCATATGACCTTTGCACTTGCACAAGTTACACGAATAATTTCGCAAACGACAATTTTGAGTATTATGGTTATTTCTACCACAACACGCGCACTTTTCCTTGGGCTTCGCACTAAGTGACGGCTGCGATGATGAAGATGGAGTCTGATGATGATTTCTTCTTGATGAAACATGATGCACTCCTGGCTCGGTTTTAATAACAGGTTGTTTACTGTTGAAATTATCTTCAGAAGCCATTTCGGCCAATGCAGTTTCTATCACATCAGCAAATTTAGTGGTTGTCTTTTCCTTGAAAAGTCTAGACTGAACTGAGCCTTTTTCAAAACCACAGATGAATCGATCACGAAGCATCATATCGATAACTGTTTCATCAAATTCACAATTAAGAGCTAAATTTCTCACTCTTGCCGCCCATTCATTGGCACTTTCCTGGTGATTCTTGAACGCCGAAAAAAACTTCGATCTGGCCACAAACACGGATTCGGACACTTTGAAGTATTGATTGAATAATTCTGTGAGTTGTTGGTAACTTTTCTCCTCAGGTAGTCTCGGAAGACACAAATTATACATAAGCTTGTATGCATCTTCATCTAAGGCATTCAGCAATATCGCCTTCTTTTTAGGATCCTCGATATCGTTGACTTGGAAATAATTATCGAGTCTACGTTTGTAAATCACCCAGTCACTATCTTGAGCACTAAATTCCCGCACTTGTCCATAATATGATGGATTCGTTGTCATTTTCCCAAATTTTGTTGGGAACCGAGGGTAAAAAAGTAGGTTCCCTCAATTAACCCTACTACACTGGGTTCTAACACTTATTTTTGAAGTGTTAACACTCCTCGTCGCCACTTTGTTGCATACTCGGGAATATTTGGGTGAAATTAGAAGACTGCAAAACAACTAACTGGTTTATTTGCCTTCACATATTCGACTGTCCTTCCAAAAACATTCGGTGGTCGAGCTACAATATGAGCAAAAAAAGTGACAACATAAAAACCATTGAAAAGGAATACAAAACACTGGTGCCTACCTGTCTATTTCTGAAATAAATGAATAACAAAATAATATTCTAATTGATTGAATTTCGGATTAAATATTAAGATGTCAATATATCACAACAATTATAACACTCAACATAAAAATACCCATATAGGTAGAAATCAACATGAGAAACATTATACATCAATCAATGTGGAAAAGCATAATAACATTATAGACACAATCCACAGACTCATCTGATACGGCCTATGAGCGAAAGGAACATGGAAAGGACAATATATTATTATATTCATTTACATAATACATGTTGAAGTAGATGGAAGAGAAAAGGAACAAAGCGCACAAAAGAGAATTTTTCATCCGGAACAGCATATATTTCAAGCTAGTAAATACTGTTTCAGCTAGGTTTTGAACATGTGCTCAGATACATGCTTGTTTCTTATACTGACTGGTACATTATTATACATTTTCAGGAATCCATGGGAGGAAGACTTCTGGCCATACTTGGGAAAAACAACTGATTGATAAATATTTTGGTTTTGCCTTGTATCATACTGATGTTTATCAGATACAGTAATCAAATGCGTTACGGTGTGATTCTTGCGAGTTTTTATATAATGAGTATATAGTGTTTTTTTATATTCATGAATATTTTATAACGGATGATAATCCCAGGAGGAAAACAACTGAGCAGTTTTTATTTTTTTTTTCATTTATTTCACTTGCATTTTCTCGTTGGACCTAGCACTGGATCCAACGCCCCATGAGTCGAAACTTGTGCGGGGTTAGGGAAGCATACATTTACAAACATCCATGGCCTAACTGGGATTTTAACCCATGACTCGGTGGGAGTCCCCATATACGAACTCAGCGCCTTCGCGCTCTCGGCCACCGCCCCGCAGTGGGATACCTGAATGGCAATGTTGCCAGATTTTTTTATTTCAATAAGCGTGGCACAATTTTCATTTTCAATGTAGCACACGGCATACTGATGCTTCATTTGGCAACACAACTGATCGCCAAATTTGAATTCTGGATATTTTCTCATATTGTTACGTTGACATAAGGGGCTCCTTCCGAAATAGGGGTTTTGAGTAAAAAGTATACTTGTTAGGTATGAGGCCAGAACACATGTTTCTTTATTCGAGTTGAGAATTGGATGGAATTATCACAACTAACTCCTTACAAGGTGTAACTTTGCATGGTGTTCCTCTAACCCCGCACGTCTGATGAGCAAGCCCAAAAGACGTCGTCGTTGGATACACGTTGAAGTAACGGAAACAGAAGCGCATCACGACACTCCTTTATGTTGAAAAAATATCGTCCCGATGTTAAGACTTACACTACGACGAGGAGTCCTGTCAAGATCGAAGTCTTCAGGATCCATGGTTGACAATTCGTTCTATCATACATGATGCCTGTAACAATGAGATAAGAGCAGAAAAAGTTCTACCACAGAACATAAGAAGAAAAATCACCATAATTTGTCTTTGTCCCTAAACCTATTCTCCGAACATCCATCTCCAAGCATGAATAATATCTAATTTCACTTGAAACTAATACAATTCCAGGGATAATTGATCTCTCTTGCCAGGCTACATTATTTTATTCTTAATACCACTTATCCTTATCGCGATTCTTTCTGGTATACATATCACCTATTTTTCACTCCTCACTTCTTGTTACTATCATTTGATGTTACTTCTTTCTTTCTGGTCGTTTGTTCCTTATCTTTCTGTATATTTTTCCCCTATCGATCTGTTAGCTCAACTGTTTCAATTTTTTCTCATAATATACAATGACAACCACACTATCAATACCATAAATTCAATCATTACAAAAATTGAACTAATTTTATTCAAAATAACGTTGAAATCTGCAGATTCAGCAGTAGAGACAATATTGACCTTAACCAGGGCCATAGTGACAAAATTCATCACATCAATTATTCTCCATCCTCTTTCTGAACTTCACGGGGGCACCCATGATTCATTCAATTCGAAATTTTCTGAATTCATTTGAGATTTTGGCTCGTTTGATTTCACCTTTGGCTCTTCTAATTGCCATTCCCCATTCAAACACTCTGAAATATTCTCAAAGTTGGGGTGTGTATAAGTAGACATTGGTTTCTTTTTAGAAGAGTCTAATTTTGACCATACAGCTGGCAAAATTCGTTCGAAATTGAGTTTCGCGATACCTTTTGCATCACATGGGGAAATTTTGGAAATCATTTCATTTTCTTCTGAAAAAAAGAACAAGAACAACAAAAATATCTACCCCTACTGACCCTGATTGATTTGTGTGAACCCTCAAATATTTATGTAAAATTATCGCAACTGATTTAGCCAAATTTTCTGGTGCATGAGTGATTATAAATTTTTCAGGTTTCATCTGGTTGATAAGCGTGCCATTATTCAAAAAATTATTCGGCCTGCATACTCTCATCCATTCCGAGGTTTGCGCGTCGTTTGCCAGGAAACAACTCGGATTTTCAATACTCGTGTCACTTGCTCTTGGCAGTAGGCATGAATTTTCGTTCACGTTGCAAGATTTCATATCATTATTCGCAATTAACTCGAATTCAGTTCCATGTCTTGCCATGAGTATTTCATTTCCGCTGAAAATGCAAGTTTGACTTTTCCATGAAGATGGCACGAAAAGCAACCTGTATAATTCCCATCTACAATTCACACTTTCCACTGGTAATTTTAATGTGACCATGATCGAATTTTTTGTGACTGTGCATGTTGTGACACTACGTCCCAGAAATCATGTTACTTCTGCTGGCTTCATTACAAGTTCGCGGCCATTTTCTGATGAAACATTCTTTATCCTAATCAAGTCATTTTTGTGTACAGAAATGTCAAAAATTTCTCTCGGAATCTTGTTATCGCGGCATTGACTCATAATTTCGTATTTATTGGAAGTTTTGAAAATTTCTAAGTTTTGGATAGTTAGATTCATTACGTACTGCCATGAAAAGTTTGAATTTTCTTCCAAATCAGTTGTTTCATTTTTTATGTGATCACGAATTCCTTTGAATATCTTGGAGTAGTCATTGATACTACACGAGATACTTGAGAACTATAATTTATAATTGACTCAATCACGTTGATTCAACTCATATGTGCCTGTTCAATATTTTCTTCGTATGTAAGTAGCGGCTCTAATGAATACTTCATCATGACGTCACAACACCAATCCAGTGCATCCCCTAAGAATTCGATAGCCCTAGATTCACGTCGGACTCTTGACTAACTTTCGATTATGTCCTCGTGACCCATACTACGGTGAATATTCCTGAGGTGGCTTGTGAACTGCGTTCCTAAGTAATGCAGAAATCTCGAACGTATACAAATGTTTTCTGATAGATTGATGAATGATACATCAATACGTCCGGCAACTTTGACCAGTACACTCCAGAAACGATACTAATTTATGATATAACTTGTCTCGTAACGATAATTGTTATCGCCATCTATAACATTAATTGAAAATATTCCATTTTGACTTTCGACTTCACCACCACAGAGCTTCTTGTTGATTGTGATGCTATCTATATAACTTTGCTAACGAAATCGATAGGTTGAACTTAAAAGTTTACTAACTAGGCATTATTGCTGTATGCATTGAGCATTAATCAAACAAGAGATGTTCAATGTTTATTATTCGCGTGAAGAAAATTTATTGCTTCGTTTTCGTGAACGTTATATTTTCGTGGAATTTCTTTATGCGATCCACGTGTACAGTGTCGTACATTACTCTATTTCTATTTTAGAGCTTGATCTTATAATTGACGTCATTCAATTTTTCTTCTACTACACACAGTTTAAACCACCGTTGCAGTGATTTTTATGACCTTTCCACTTTTCTTATAGAAGTATACACTGATACTTTTCCTCCTATTTGATACCCGACAAGTCGATGTACTTCATCAGACCTAACTTTTTGTTTCTGTTGTTCCTTGTCGACCTTTTCTTGTACTCTTTCGCTCGTCTCTATGATACGTTTGCTTCAGATGATCATTCACTTCAGTGACATCATCATTGGCTATCCTCAATGACACATCTACAGGGAGTCGCGGTTCTCTACCGTACGTTAATGAAAATAGGGACAGTTTCGTTGTTTACTGGGGTGAGCGATTATAATAATTGAAAGTAACCAGGTTGACGTGAGTATTCCAGTCATCCTGTTCTGTAGAGACATACATGGATATCATAGTGACTAATGTGTCATTATAATGTTCCATCAATCCATTTGTTCATGGATGATACGGTGTGGTGAAGGTGGGGTGACTGCCAATTCCACGTAATAATTCTGTGACAAGGTTTGATTCAAAACATTGTCCCCTATCCGAGATTATTTTTCCTGAACCCTGTGGCACTGCTTTTGGTCCGCCTATTCAGTTGCATATTCAATTGCCTAAAATGTCAATTTCGATTTGTTGAAGAGTTCTTCCTACTTGAGTAGGCTGTAACAGACTGGGTTGTGATTTTGGAACGATCTTTTTGTGTTGACAGTGAGTGTAAGATTATACATAACTTTCAATTTCTCTATTCATGTTTTTCCAAAAAGAAAGATTTCTCATATTCATCAATATCTTAGTGATTCCCAAATGTCCTCCACTCAATGGGTCGTCGTGAAAACATAGTGGAATATATTCATCCATTGTTTCCGGGACAGCTAATAAATTGGAAGGTCCATTAGGACTGAAAAGTTTTTTATAAAGTATATCATTTTATGGAATACGTGTTTTCTTTATCGATTTTGGATCCGTCGAGTTCGAATTTTCCATTGCGTTAATAATTTTCAATAATTGTTGATCGGTTTTTTGCAACTCTGCAATGTCATCGAACTCTGAATGCAATACAGGTATGTTCATTGCATCAAAGTCATTATCCGTTGGTGAAAAACTTGATTTATTGATGAGGCATCAGCATCCAGGTGCTTTCCATTACTTTCATGAATACGATTTAGATTTTGAGCATGATTGCTCACCAAGCTAACCGCCCTGAAATATCATTCTCATGTAGATAATATGATGCATGATGGTCTACGACAACTTTGAATTCTTGGCCCCATAAGTAATGTCTTGAATATGAAATTCCATAGACATATTCTCATAGCTCTTAACCGCCGCGACGTGAAAGCGATAGGATGTGCGCCGTCGTCGTCTGCTTGTAGCACAAAAGCACCTACTCCGTAATCAGAGGCGTCCGTATGAATTTCTATTGGAAGATCACTACTGAAAAGACTGGGAAATTGATTGATCGCGTTCTTAATTCATCAAAAGCCTTCTGCCCGACTTTATTCCAAACGAATTCTGTATCTTCTCTCGTCAAAAGAGTTAGTGGTAGCAACAGATTTTGTGAATTTACGAAAGTCGTTACGAAAACCAACGAATGACTGTAGTACATCTCTGACTTTCTGAGGAACTTGAGAATGAGTAGTTGCCAAAAGTCCGGGTCAGGGAACCAACTTTCTGTACTTGCAACGTACTCTGAAATATTGACTCGTTCAAATCCAAAAGAACATTTTGATGGTTTTAATTCCGAATTTGCTTGTCTAAATCTTTCAGAAACAGAACGTAACTTATCGAGATGATCCTCGGAATTCGTTCCCTCGATTAAGACTTAATCTAAATACACTTTGCAAGCATTATATCACAACCCTGATAGAACTTGGTCCATACATCTTTGGAAGCATGCTGGACTTGACGCGAGGCCAGAAGGTTTGACTGTAAATTTATACAGCCCTTCAGGAATTAGGAATGTGGTTTTTGGTCTATCTCTTTCGGCAATATTGATCTGTCGATAACCTGAGAATAGATCGAGTGTTGTATAGAATCAAGAACCCTCTAGAGCGGGAAGCAAATCATCAAATACTGGTAATGAATACGAATCACTATTCATTACTCTGTTTAATTCTCGAAAGTCGACACAAAAACGTCAAAATAATCTTTTTTTCTAACAAGAACTACGGGTGAAGCCCACGGACTATAGGATTTCCTGATAATGCCTGCAATCAGCATTTCATGTACCTGTTCGCCTATTATTTCGCGCTCCCTTGTAGTCAGTCTATAAGGTCCTAAGTGAATATGATTTGCGTTTCCCGTTTCTATCGTCTGTTCGCGAACGTTTGTCCTTACTAAATCATAGGTACTAGTTGCGAGAACATCTGCAAATTCATTCGATGAATTTATCATTTTTCATTTATCTTGAGTATATAAAGTCTCGTTGAACTTAACGCCCATTTCTGAAACATCTGTGTACCAGATTTCTTGGCTTTGAGAACAACAGAACCGGTGCATTTGTGATCATCCTGAATAAAACAAGCAAAGACATTATGATTTCTTTTTACCAACATTTCTTCGACATTTTTATCTCCAAAATGCGAGCTTTTCCTCAATCTTGAATTGGCTATACCTAAACAAGTATTTTCACAATTTTCTATATCGATTTTCGTGTCATTTGTTATGAAAAAGTACCGCTTCTCGTGATCAACCTCGGCAAACTTTGAACCTCTACTTCTGAAATAACTGGAACACGGCTCATATTCCGTGCTGAAATAACATGAAATCAAAACCTTTGTCGTAGTTTGCGACGGCAAAGTGATATGGCCAGCAAACGGATTTTATCGTCTCTAGTGGGTGTTACATCAAAACAATCTGTCTTATTTGCGAATTTGAAATTGTGTATTCAACTATTCAAACCAATTCTGACAAATTCAGTTACGAAGTTAACCTCAGTTTTGTATTTCTCATTGACATCATTACCTAGAATAACTTTATTTCCAAATTTATTAACTACGGAAAATTCGTGTCTCAACCGAATACCGCCAATTTTGAATTCTCATAAAAATTACCAATGATCCAAAGAAAATTTCCACTAGCCGATTCAACTTTCAAATCACCAACATTTTCTGATTCAACACCTGTTCTGATAAAATCGAAATCAATTGAGCTGATTCCGCCCCCAGTATCATATAATCTCCAAAAGTTCAAAAAAAATTCCAATGCCTACCTCCTGTCCCTATCCTCCCTAGGAACGCACGATGTTCTTTGAACATTATAGGGATTCTCTTTCGTTCGCTCCAAGCGATATAAAAAAATGAAATCAATTCTTCTACCAAAATTACTACCAGTAACTTCGATAGGTGCGAAGAAATTGTTTTACTTCAATTGAAAAATTGTTATTTTTTCCAAATTCCGTTTTTTGAATCTACAAGTTCTTTTTTCATGCTCCAGAATACTACAATGGAAGGAACTGATTTCTCAATTTTCTTCATGATCCAAACGAGTGATGCCACTGTTTTGTTCTAGTGGCCTGGCGGGCCATTTTTTCGACAATTTCTGGCGAAGTGACCAGGTTAATCACATTCAAAACAAACCACCCTTCCATCGGGTGTACGTGGTTTTTTCTGGACTTCGGAATCGTGAAATTCCTAATTTCCGTACCTACTCCTGTTGTTATCTCTATAATGATGTTGAGCGACTGAACAATTGTATTTTTAGGAAATCAATCAGCTGTGGAACCCTGCGTTTGAGCTCCTCCACCTCTTCCAAGGCACTCTAGTTCGTCCTGCTGCCTGGCCGGTCCTGTCGGTGATCCTTTTCGAAGAAATTTCCAGCTCCAACCATGAATTATGTGGCCTCTATCTCTTTTAAGTTACCTCTGAACTCTTCCATGGTTGTTTTGTTCATCAGATTAACCTTCTTCAAATTCTTAGGTCGTAATCCTCTGAGAATGAATCCGGTATTTTCTATTTCTGGCATCGCTGCGTTGACATTGTGACACATCTTTCATGAAGTAAAATTATCATTCTTGAAACGATTCAGCAATCGGAAATAATTCCGCTCTTCTTCAGCTGCGTTGTCAAAAGATGATCCGAGTCGGTCCCCGATTTCTTCGAGAGTTATAATCAAGAGCTGCTCCTTCGAGGTAGCATGGTAACTGAATCATTTTTGTGGTTTATGTCCATCGGTTCGCACTTGCCGCCCTTTCGGAATACTTCAAGAATTCTGTAACGTTCTCTTCTGGCTTACCAGCAAAAGATCTTGGGTTTACGGACGTTTAGACTTCTCGGGGCGTTGATTCTCCTCCCAATATTTCTGGCTGTGTTCCTGTGGTTTGTTTGGAGCTCAGTCTAGAACTCTCAGAACTTGTTCCAAAGTTTTATTCGTCCGAGCTTGAGCTTTTCAATGGGCTTCCTCTAGATGCTTCGCCGTTACTTGGTTGATGTTCCTGTTTCTTCTTCCTGACTCCTGTTGGCATGGATGAGCCTCCTAGGCTCCAAATATTCTGCATCAATATTCCTACTTGAATGATTATATTCATAACGAATCCCAGAGGATCAAAAATTCACATGGATAGTCTCAAGATTTCTCTTTTTGTCGGATTTTTCTCACCATTCAGTAAACTCTGATTCAATTTTCTCAGTTGAAATTCAAATTCGAAACCATCTCCGCAGCAATCCCACCATACACCAAGAAGTCTTTCAACTGTGGAATTATTCAAGGTTTTTGATGTAGATAGTCTCAAATCTGGATGAATGCTTTTTATCATTATTATTACTAACCCAATTGCATATTTGGAATCCTTCTTCTTCATGAATTTTTATAACCCTCTTGATTCTGTCTATACTTTCCTCAACTTCATCTGCACTATCTAGATAGTCATCCATATAGTGTTTTTCAATTATTCCTCTAGCTGCCTCTGCATCCTCATATACATTCAAAAACTCTTGTGCATTCTTGTTCTTCACAAATTGAGCAGAACAGGGTGAACAAGTGGCTCCAAATATCATTGAAGTCATTTCGAAGATTTCAGGTTCTCTTGTTCTATCCCTTCCTCGCCATAAGTATCTTTGTGATGATCTGTCTTCCTCTATAATTTTAATCTGTAAAAACATCCCCTTGATGTCACCTGTGAATGCGATTTTCTTTTCTCTGAATATCATCAATATGTCGATCAAATTATCGAACATATCTGGTCCTGCAACCAAATTTTCGTTCAAACTAATGCCATTGCTTTTGGCTGCTGCATCAAACACAACTCGCAGTTTACCAGGTTTATTCACATTGTAAATACCGAAATGTGGTAGATACCATGTATTTGGGGTCCAGATTTTTCCTTCTTCAAGCGTCAATTTCCTAGCATAACCTTTGATAATTTCTCATCACTGTCCATCCATCTTTCAATGTATTTCAATCTTTTCAGAGCACTGAATTTACTTTGTGGCAAACTAATATTTTTACTGTTCCAAAGTAATCCTGTCTCCCATCTATTTTCAGTTATTTTTCTTGTTGTATTTTTCAAGATTTCATCAACTATCGAATTTTCAACATAATTTTTATTTTCAATATTTTTCAAATCTAGTGCTTCTAACGAAAATGTTTCTTTTACTAATTCTTGTAGATATAGATCACTATCCAAATGTCCTTTTTGAATCTGATTCATATTGAATGTGAAATCATCTACTCTGTTTTCCATTGGAACATTTCCGTGAACTACCCATCCAAGCAAGGTTCTAGAGATAGCTGGACCATTCCAAGAATCTGCAATTATTTCTCTTCCCACAATCAAAGGCGAATTGTCTTGACCTATGAGTATGGTAGGTTTTGCATATCTCAAGTTCTCAATATCGATGTTAGACATGGATCTGTAATTCTTCTTAAGATTATTTATATTTATTGACTGGGTAGGTGATTCCAAATTTTTCATTGTTCTAGCATTTCTTATAACAAAACTTTTACCTGTACCGTTTCCTTTAATTCTCACCGATATTTCTCTTGATTCTCTTTCTAACTTGGTGGAGTCATTCGTTCATTTTATCTCAAATGGTTTTACTTCCCCTTCACATTTCAACTTGTCTGCAACTTGTTCCTCGATGATGGTTACAGTTGATGCTTCATCCAATAAGCGAAATGTTTCAACTCTTCCTCCAGGGCCTTCCAAACTTACTGGTAAAATTTTCAGAAGAACTTGGTTTTCATCAATTTGGCTGGCATGAAGAATAGTTCGACCACCTGGAGAAGTTGAAGCAACTGGCTCATTACTACGATGGTAAACATATTCTGCAGCAACAGATGTATCACTGTTTCTGTGAAGCAATTTATTATGGTAGGTACCTTTTACAATTATGCATACCACAATAAACTCTCCTTCTACATCTGGTAGACTGGTGAGATGGTGCTAAACAACAGAAGCATAATATTTTTTCTACAATGAATTTTCATCTTTCTGGAACGCCTAGCTTCAAGAAATCATCGCATTCTGCCAATTGAAAATTTTCACTCCGATTGCAAAATAAACAATTGAGTTTTTTACTATCCTTAACGGCTAAAAAAGTTTTCTGTTTTCTTTCTCTCTTGTCTAAAAATGACTTTACATAGCCATATTCATCAGTAAATTCATTCAACCGATTCGAAAATTCTTTTATTGTGATACTTTTTTTCCGTAAATTATTAGAATATTTACTTCAAGCTAGTTCCAAATTCAAAGGTAGCTCATCAACTATTTCTCTCATTACCTGTGGATTTATCAGATATTGAGAACATTCCATACCTTCTAAGATTATAGTCATATTCTGTACCTAATTTGACAATTCTATGAGATTTTCTAAAGTATCTTCCCTCACTGGACGTAAATATTTGAGTTGACTAAATACCTCATCGACAATATCTTCAGTTTTTCCATATCGTCTCTCCAATATTTGGATAACCTCATCAATTTTGTCAGGAAAATTCGAAAGTACCTGAACTGACTCTCTTGCCATTCCCATCAAACACTTCTGTAGCCGGCCAGCATCCTCACGATTACTGAATCTGCATAGTTCTGTCGTTTCTTTGTATTGAGAAATGAAATTCGGCCACTCAAGTGGATCTCCTGAAAAATGCGGCAAATCCTTATTCAATGACTGTCTTGTTATAAGTTTTTCGAAATATTGCGTTTTGGATTGATCATTATCTAATCTAGCCCTACTTATTTCATTTTCAAGAGAATTTGTACTTGTCAGTTGCTTTGCCTGCTCAATATTTCTGATATCACTAGTAATAACCTCATTTTATTTCATCACCTCATTTGGTAGTTCACTGATCCATCTTCTGGTATTTTCCTTCTTAGAAATGTAGGAATCTTCTTCAGTGTATTCCGAAACTTCATTAGTTTCGCTTCCCTTCAATTCTAATTCTAATCTTACTTGCTTTCGCTTGATTCCCATTTTCTTCACATGCAGTTCATCTTGCTTCTGTAGTTCGTCTTGTAGTTGTTTCATTTTTCGTCTCTCATATTCTTCTTCCTCCTGCTAAATTTCATCTTCTTCTTCAAAGCTTCAAGTTCTATTTACAATTTTTGTCTTCTTATTGTAGAAACTCTGCTTTTGCTTTCGATACTTTCTTTCGACATTTCAGTATGTTGACGTTTGATAGATTTTTTGGATTTTTCATCTTCTGTCACATTTTCTTCAAAATTTTTCGAAGGAATTTTCTTCCAGATCTTAATAATCTTGAATTCTCTTCATTTACAGACATTATTCAGGTTTCTGGTTCAAATCCGGCTCGAAGGACCAATGTTTTCGATTAACTTAACTTTGTATTTGAATATACGTTCAGATTGAGACACCGTTTAGTTTCGTATTTGGTATCTAATTATTATTATACTGGGACTTACATTACATGATCAAATCAATATATAACATGTGAAATATTCTCAGACCTGTCTTCCCAAATCGGTAACTAGCAGAATATGTGGAATCGATATCTTGAAAACATAACACTATCATCATTTCAAAGATGATATTCTGATGTAGCATCAACAGTGCTGCAAATATTGTCTCCATATTCGTATTTTATGATTAGCCAATATATTATTTCCATAATCATGAATCGAATCCGCAGAGGGTTTCTCTCAATGAATATTTCATGTGCCAATGAGGTACTGAAATAGCAAGTTCTGTATGGCTTGTTCTTTAAATTAGCGTATCAGCATGGCAGAGCATCTAATAAGCCCGGTTCTTCTGAGCGAGTCGTGGAGGAAGCAGATCTACACAAAATATTAGGACAAGCTTTCTGCGCAACATTATACGATCTGGTGCTATATTCAACACCGAGTTCTTCAGGTGGAATATATTCATTGAACACGTCATTCTCCACATTCTATTGATCGAAAATCACCTCATTAGGTGTTTACGTCTGGACTACAATTTCGTGCTAAATAATATTATCTGAGGTCAACATTCCACACAAGAAGATATTTCATCTCCTACAAAACCTCTTGCTCGTGATGAGCAGATATGGAGGTTGATATAATCCGAATAACATTATCGAAGTCGTGATTCAATGTTGGTATTCTTGACACAATATGAGGCTGCTTTCTGAAATCAGCGTCAGAACATGGCACCACATTCAATAATTCTGATTCATTTGAGCGAGTCGTGTGGAGAGCAAATTTTCAAAAAAATTTCTAACGAGCGCTACGCGGGGGATTGTAAGATGCAGAGCTATATTCAGACATTGAGTTCCTAACTCTGAGAATCATCTGGAAAACATAATTTCCTGACTGGGTGTCTATCATAACGAAATTTTGAATACTATTTTTCCTCAAGTGGAGGAGAAACTAGGTCATGTAATGCATTGTTCAATGTATCTCCTTGACATTCATCCAGCCACCCTACTCTCGACCACCTCTATATGAAAATTCATCGAAATTCTCACTTTCGCCGTAATATAAATTCCGACACCAGTTCCTACTGAGAATGCAGCACTAAAAGCCAAACGAGTAAGCAGTAATAGTTCTTCAGGCCTGGCTACGACCTCTTAGCTTGACTTGACGATAGCCGTGCTATATGCCATTAAAGCCAATGAAGGCCCATGCATCCCCTGTTCCCATCACCCCTCCTTTATATCCAGACCGTCCACGGACGTGCCTCGATCGCAGTCATTGTTTTATAAGACGGGAAATTGGGTAAAAGGGCGAGACAAGATGGGACTAATTTTCGGGAACGATCAGTTTTGGTGGTCTGGAATTCCTATTGCGTTATGTGCCATTTCGGATATCCATTGCTATATAGATGGATTCAAAATATCGAGAATAAGAGTGTTGGTTAACAGAGAAATGATACAATATGAATATAAGGAATGCGATATATTTGTACAGATGATGCTTATAATCAAATGTCTCATGCGTGGAAAATTCAACTTTAGATGATAGACCTCTTTTTTGGTATTCACTATCCGTGGTAGTCAAAATCATCATTTGACGTTGCGATGACATAAAAACTACGGAAAACGTGTCTCACGTTCAATCTGAGCCAGAAGTTGAGAATATATGTTCCCGTAGTTTGTATGTCATCGCAACGTCAAATGACGATTTTGACTGTCGCGAGGACAACTCATTCGAATAAGTATTGATCCACTCTGACTTCCATGACTGCAATAAAACAAACACATGGCGTCGAATTTCATGAATTCATATTGACTTATCTTACTAGAAGTGATGACAACGTTCCTGGAAATTCATGTATTGGTCATTGATGAATTGAACTCACGGAGATGTATCCATTTTCCAATTTGTCGAGATATATCGTGAATTCAGAAGAAAATATGTATGCATTATTGTTACTTGAGTAGTAGATCATCCCTCCAGGTATAAGTATGTTCTTGTATAATTATGTTGGAATCTTGAATCATCAGAAACTTACACTTTTGGAAAAATATTGAAAGCTCGTAGTTCATATATGATGTTTGATTCACTCGAACCGAACCCGAAAGAGAATTTCTGAGTTACCTCACAGGTAGAACATTTTGCTACATCACACACCTTCACCAACACGACACGGCTCTATCGATTCGAACGATCACAATAATTGAAATATAATTGGAAACGGACACCAATGATCACGAAAAGAAGTGAAAATGAATGAACAGCTTTGATTACCATTATCTGAATTCACCAATAAGCATAATTCACAAAACAAGCTATGTCAATGAAGAATCTGAATTGGCTTTGATGCATAAAATACTCATGATGTCATATCACACCTGCATCATGATAGTAGTAAATGTCTATTCAACGGTATCACAAATGTTCTGAGGGAGCGATTTTAATAATTACAGGATGGAGAGAATACTAGTGTCATGATATAATGATCAGGAGTGAGAGATTCCTCAATTATGATCATTACAATCAGAGCTGGTAGATAATTTTAAAATCCAGTTTCTTCCAGTGTGGAGATACAAGTAGTGGCTACTCTGACAACCAGAAGATACTTACCCGCTCGGGTCTTTGAGAGGGTTGTTCTGATATTGTGGAACATAAAAAAAAAATGAATATTGAAAAATTCAAGAAGAACATGTTAATTGGATGATATAGTTATATAGCCACAATGAAATAACAATATCATGAAATTCATCATCAGAGGGCACTTCATATTCAAGCGTCAAAGTGAGGGCCACAGAATGAAGGTTCTCACATCATTCATTGGCAGTTTTGGCAAAAATTGTTCAGTATCACCTTTGTCTAAAATAACATAACCCACTGTAGTACCCTATCGTACAGAATGGAAAAATCTTCGGTCTTCATAGCAAAGAGGAAGTGGTGCCGAAAATCACACTGTCCAAAATTAAATTCGAAAATTTCTTATTTATCAAAGGCATTGAATATGATACAAAATACAACGATCACTAAAATTCCCCCACCTGAAATAACATAACACCAGGTGAAAATCACAATAAATTGTATAAACAAGGATCTGCGAATTCACATATCAACAGGGTCACTTCTTATTCAAATACCTGAAATAAACTGCCTGTATTCGAAAAGAATGAGTACTGCAGTGGTTTTTCTGAAACATAAACACCAGACCCTACATATACATACTAGAAACTAGACTGATATTGAAATACAGAACTATAAGCAGCTTATGTTACACTTGAAGTGTGTCGTTGGTGATGAAACTATCCAGCTTCAGAACCAATATCTCCCTCATTTCATGATGGCCCACAGATCTGCAGTACAGGGATCTACAGAACAGACTCTGGCGGAGGTTCCATTCGGACTCCAAATGTAAACCTGGAGTTATGTCGTTGAACCAGCCGCACGAAATATGAAGATGCAGACGTTGCAGTTCATCGCACCAGGAGAATCGTCCGATTCATGCAATTCCGTATCTTTCACATTTTAACATTCATTACATCATTCATTCTGATTATAGACTCCAAATCGTTCGGTTGATGTTAATAAAAGTATTTCTTGAGTTTTTGAAAATATTTTTCGTTCGTTGAAAAACTTAAGTGGCGCAGTTGGTAGGATGGTCGACGTCATCTATCGTAGATATCCTTGGGTATCAATTCATCATCAAGAAGAACCACCAGTGGAAATCGAGAAAACCCAGAGGAGCCGTCCACCGAGGATCCACAGCAACTCTAGGCATCAAAGAAGAATGAAACATTGGAACTTCATGTTAGTCCCTCAATGTTTCATCACGAGTTTTCCATAATAATTTCATATTCCCTTCATGTCATTGAATTCCTTCGATCCCGAATCCGAATCAGAAATTTTTATTGGGATCGGTGAGGAACTTGAAGGAACTTGAGTCAATCTCGACAAACTCTGAACTCAAACAATCAATCTCAATCAGAATCAGTTCAATCAATTTCCGATATCATGCCAAATAATGAACCCAGAGTATTCGACATGGAACTATTGCAAATAGTTCCCGAATTTGATGAAAAACCATCAAGACCCTATAGATATCTTCAATCAGCTAGTGATTTATTGAACGATTATGACGATACGAACGATACGAACTTACTGGAACAGATGAAGAGGTATTTTTTCTTAGTGGTACTAACCATTGGGAAACAATCTAAAATTTATTCAGGACTTATTCTGGTTATCAAAGGAACGAAAGTAGTTTGATTTCCGATTAAGGCTCTCCTAGACAAAATCATAATGAGAATTCACTGCGATTCTATTCTAGAATTCAGACAAATCTCAATCTACTTCACAATTATATCAATTCGCATGAAGTCAATGATGAAGTAAAAAGAAGTGAGAAAACCTTGTATGATACACATGCACTACATATTCTCCTTGTTGGGTTAAAAGAACCCCAATGATCCATGATTCGATAAATGGGACCAAACAATTTAGCGGAAGCCCAAAAATATATAATCGAAGATAACAACATTAGATATTCGCAAAAATCATGTTCACGCTTGGTGTCGACACTCTAAATGAGCGAACCGAAATCACACGGTCATTTTCAGAACCCTTGGCCGAATTTTTCACGAAATACCTTCGAGAAATTCAATACTATCAGACCTCAATTCCCGATGCAGCAAAATTTTAGTCAACCGCAATTTTCACCCCAACAAAATTTTCATCAACAACAATTTCCAAGAGGTCCACTTCCTATTCAACCTAGACAAAACGCACCATCGTCAAAGTACTTTTCGAAAAGTCAAATTTTTGACAAACCTCGTAACCTTCAGAAGAATCCACCACAGGATACATCTAATAATAAGCCTATTTCTATAAATGGCATAACTAGAACTCAGAATGTCAACAGAACGATCAATCAACGATCCTATAACCATTTCCAACGCGACCCTAACCAAAAACCAAATTTTATTGCAGAAGGAGTATATAATGTTGAACCCTACGAAAATGACGAAGCGCACGCTCATGATCAACAATATTACCAATATGAACAACAATATGACCCTTATTTTACGAGTATAGCGATGAAACTAGTCAAAATTTTCACGACCCGACGCAAGAACAAGTGGAAACATAACAATCGACCTAAACACAATATACGACAAAAAAGAACTTCTATACATGAAAATTTCGAACCCACCAACAAAACTTCTCATAGATATAAAATCATTATCGAACTCCGATATTGCGGAAAAATATTGTAATGATTGAATATTCAACGAACCTTTCATAGTCCAATCAGTTTTTCAACAGTCTCAACGTTATTTCTGTGCTAAAATACCTGCTTTCGATGAATTCAACTATCACAAACCAATAGAATCTTATTCATTCAAATTATACCAATATTTTGATTGAATAATAGGCCTGGATATTTCGGAACAGTTAGGAGCTCAAAAAGATCTTCCAAACTCAATTATTCTCACATAACATTCTCAAAACCGAATCGAATATCACGAATCGAAAAAAAGTGTTTTTTTTTTCATCGGAATAAAAGCCGGAACAGGAACAAAAATCAAAATTCCTGTCAATCAATCATCAGGGGATATCATTGTCTCCCTTGTAAAAATCAACGAATGTATTATACGTGAAACCTTGACCACCGCAAATAATGGTTACACTCCGGTAGACCTCGAGAATCCAAACAATCACGATTGCCAAATTCACTTATTTTAACCGCTGAATACGAATCCTTTCTGTCATCAAAATTTTGAACTTCATGCTGACATCGATTCTATTGATGCTGACGAAAAATTGACAAATGATAAACCTGACATTTGTAGACTTATACGTACTGAAAATATGAACTTGAAGAAAAAAAGGCACATAAAAAGCCGACTTCCACAAACCAAGTTGAACATCACATAAACACGAAAAACGAGATTTAGGTATACACCAAATCGTATATGTACCCGATTATCCATAAGGAAGAAAACCAGCAAAACAAATCAATACAATGCTCGAACAAAACATCATTCGTCCCAGCAACTCACCATGGTCGTCTTCGATATGGGTTCAACCCAAAAAGGCAGACGCAAGTGGAAAAAAGAAATGAAAGATCGTTGTTGACTACCGAAAAGTCAACGAAAGAACGATCGACGACAGGTACTCGATCCCGAACATCAGGGACGTACAGGACAAACTAGGGAGGTGCCAATACTTCTCCACATTAGATCCCGCGAGCGGATTTCATCAGATCGAAATGGCTCCTCAAAACGTGGCCAAAACTGGCTTCAATGTTGAGCATGGGCACTACGAGTAGGTAAGAATGCCATTTGGCCTGAAAAATGCACCCGCCACTTTTCAGCGAGTGATGAATAACGTACTCAAAGGACTGCAGAAAAAAATATGCTTGGTGTACATGACCAATATTATCATTTTCTTCACGTCACTACAAGAGCACATGATCAACCTGAACAACGTCTTCCAACGACATCGAGAAACTAATTTGAAAATCCAGTTAGATAAATCTGAATTCCTGATGAAAGTGATCGCTTTCTTGGGACACATTGTGACACTAGAAGGAGTGAAGCCAAACCCTGCGAAAATTGAAGCTATCATGAAATTTTCCTTTCCAAAGACAACACGAGAAATAAAAGGCTTCCTGGGACTCATTGGTTACTACCGTGAGTTTATGAAGGATTTTGCGAAAATAACAAAAGCGTTCACGCAATACTTAAAAAAGGGTTCAGAAATCAAACATGATGAGAATTTCATACAAACATTCAACCACTGCAAGACCTTACTGACAAATGACCCAATACTACAATACTACCATTTAACTCGACAACAGATGTCAGCAACTACGCTGTGGGAGCAATCCTATCACAAGGACCCATCGGATCGTAAAAGCCAATCGCGTACGCATCCCGTACACTCAATTATATTACAATTGAGAAAGGGTTGCTAGCGATCGTTTCGGCCACCAAATATTTTTGGCCATATTCATTTGGCAAAAAATTCAAGGTGGTTTCAGACCACAAAACCCTCGAGTAGTTGATTTCGTTGAAAGAACCCAACTTGAGGCTAGTACGTTGGAGGTTGAAACTGGAGGAGTTTGACCACCAGGAGGTGTACAAGAAAGGAAATAAGAACACGAATGCTGATGTACTTCCCAGAATAGAGATTCACACCAAAGGAGTACAACTGTCCAGTTCGCGACAAGACCGACCAGAAAATCAACAAACTATTTTTTTCATACATGGAAGAATTCGATAATACCTTGAAAAAAGAAATACGTCAAGACGACAACGAATCTGTAGCCAATAATATCAATGAAACTCCTAACGTCGAGAACATCGAAGAAGATGGAGAAACTGTTCATACTAACGAGAAAGATCCAATCCAAGAAATAAGTCCCAGCGATTCACCAGTTGATATATTCAAAAATAAATTAATAATTCCAAAATCTAATTCACCGGAAAAAATATCTAGGATGCGCCTCTGGGAGAACAAGAACTCAGTAAAAAATGACCTTACACCGATAATCAACTTCTTCAGGGAGTTTGAAAATCGAAAGAGTACATACGCATATTTTCTCGACATTGACGATACAGAGGACCTATACACCAAACTGAGTAACCTAATGCGACAAACCTTCAGAAACTCAGCTCTCAAACTGCTGAAATATTACTCAAAACTCGAAGACGTTCCAAATACAGATAGGCAGGAAGAAATTTCACAATATAATCATGAATATAAAACTAATCATCGCGGATTCCAAGAAACCATTCAACAAATTGAAAAGCGGTACTATTGGCCTCACATTTCTAATGACGTCAGACATTATATCAATACTTGCGAAACATGTCTACTTGTGAAATACGACAGAAATCCTCCGATAATCCTATAACAACTCACTCCCACTCCAGAAAAACTGTTCGAAGTAGTTCATGTAGATGTTTGTTACAATTCAAATTTAACTTAGTTGAAAACTGCTGTATCACTTACTTGAGACACATCAACAGTCATTTATTCGGATCAGGTTAATAATAACAATTTGTTACTGCATTTTGAAAGAGTTTATTTTGTGGGTTCCCAGCATTGCTCTCGGTCTTTTGCTGCGAGTGCTGTGTTCAATTGGTACTGGGTATTTTGTCTCACACTGTCTTTTCTCTCGGCTCTGCATTCCACACTTTGTTCACCTTCGATCCTGCTATAAGTAGCTGAAACGAAAATAGCACTCTCAGTCTGATATGGGCATGACAAACCATGATTGTGGTGGGAAGGTACTCACCTCAGGGTTTTGTTCGCTCTCATTTTTCAATGGATTTATATCTGCAAACCAGGTAGTTATTTGGGTATGATTATGCTTCTTGTCTCCTCTCCTGGCTGAAGATAATCTGAAATGATGATATTTTATTATCATTTTAGTACTATAGAACTGCATGTTGTGTCATTTACGTAATGTTCGTCACACCTAAATTGCTTTGAGTCTGAAATACTTACTACTTGTAAGTTGTAATTCAGCCCTGTTTCTCATAGGTCCCTTGGAAATAATATATTGAGTGATATTATCTAGTGGAGGGTTAATTTCACTGCTTATATAATCCTTGTGTATTGTCAAATCTGTATCAGCTGAGTGTCGACTGTCGACATCGTCACCTGTCACCTGACACCTTTGGTCTAATGGCACGAAACACAGAACACACAATGGTGTAAATCGACCGTCGACTTATTACCATTTAGTCTCCTTAACTTCGGGTCAATTCGGTGTTACACGGTGGATTACTTATCGTTGGCTTACAGTATTTTATCAAGGTCCG
>OU896721.1:14531310-14596866 GCA_918026855.4 Phaedon cochleariae | reverse complement strand
TACTGGGACTTACATTACATGATCAAATCAATATATAACATGTGAAATATTCTCAGACCTGTCTTCCCAAATCGGTAACTAGCAGAATATGTGGAATCAATATCTTGAAAACATAACACTATCATCATTTCTAAGATGATATTCTGATGTAGCATCAACAGTGCTGCAAATATTGTCTCCATATTCGTATTTTATGATTAGCCAATATATTTCCATAATCATGAATCGAATCCGCAGAGGGTTTCTCTCAATGAATATTTCATGTGCCAATAAGGTACTGAAATAGCAAGTTCTGTATGGCTTGTTCTTTGAATTAGCGTATTAGCATGGCAGAGCATCTAATAAGCCCGGTTCTTCTGAGCGAGTCGTGGAGGAAGCAGATCTACACAAAATATTAGGACAAGCTTTCTGCGCAACATTATACGATCCGGTGCTATATTCAACACCGAGTTCTTCAGGTGGAATATATTCATTGAACACGTCATTCTCCACATTCTATTGATCGAAAATCACCTCATTAGGTGTTCACGTCTGGACTACAATTTCGTGCAAAATAGTATTATCTGAGGTCAACATTCCACACAAGAAGATATTTCATCTCCTACAAAACCTCTTGCTCGTGATGAGCAGATATGGAGGTTGATATAATCCGAATGAAATTATCGAAGTCGTGATTCAATGTTTGTATTCTTGGCACAATATGAGGCTGCTTTCTGAAATCAGCGTCAAAACATGGCACCACATTCAATAATTCTGATTCATTTGAGCGAGTCGTGTGGAGAGCAAATTTTCAAAAAATTTTCTAACGAGCGCTACGCGGGGTATTGTAAGATGCAGAGCTATATTCAGACATTGAGTTCCTAACTCTAAGAATCATCTAGAAAACATAATTTCCTGACTGGGTGTCTATCATAACGAAATTTTGAATACTATTTTTCCTCAAGTGGAGGAGAAACCAGGTCATGTAATGCATTGTTCAATGTATCTCCTTGACATTCATCCAGCCACCCTACTCTCGACCATCTCTATATGAAAATTCATCGAAATTCTCACTTTCGCCGTAATATAAATTCCGACACCAGTTTCTACTGAGAATGCAGCACTAAAAGCCAAACGAGTAAGCAGTAATAGTTCTTCAGGCCTGGCTACGACCTCTTAGCTTGACTTGACGATAGCCGTGCTATATGCCATTAAAGCCAATGAAGGCCCATGCATCCCCTGTTCCCATCACCCCTACTTTATATCCAGACCGTCCACGGACGTGCCTCGATCGCAGTCATTGTTTTATAAGACGGGAAATTGGGTAAAAGGGCGAGACAAGATGGGACTAATTTTCGGGAACGATCAGTTTTGGTGGTCTGGAATTCCTATTGCGTTATGTGCCATTTCGGATATCCATTGCTATATAGATGGATTCAAAATATCGAGAATAAGAGTGTTGGTTAACAGAGAAACGATACAATATGAATATAAGGAATGCGATAGATTTGTACAGATGATGCTTATAGTCAAATGTCTCATGCGTGGAAAATTCAACTTTAGATGATAGACCTCTTTTTTTGGTATTCACTATCCGTGGTAGTCAAAATCATCATTTGACGTTGCGATGACATAAAAACTACGGAAAACGTGTCTCACGTTCAATCTGAGCCAGAAGTTGAGAATATATGTTCCCGTAGTTTGTATGTCATCGCAACGTCAAATGACGATTTTGACTGTCGCGAGGACAACTTATTCGAATAAGTATTGATCCACTCTGACTTCCATGACTGCAATAAAACAAACACATGGCGTCGAATTTCATGAATTCATATTGACTCATCTTACTAGAAGTTTTGACAACGTTCCTGGAAATTCATGTATTGGTCATTGATGAATTGAACTCACGGAGATGTATCCATTTTCCAATTTGTCGAGATATATCGTGAATTCAGAAGAAAATATGTATGCATTATTGTTATTTGAGTAGTAGATCATCCCTCCAGGTATAAGTATGTTCTTGTATAATTATGTTGGAATCTTGAATCATCAGAAACTTACACTTTTGGAAAAATATTGAAAGCTCTTAGTTCATATATGATGTTTGATTCACTTGAACCGAACCCGAAAGAGAATTCCTGAGTTACCTCACAGGTAGAAAATTTTGCTACATCACACACCTTCACCAACACGACACGGCTCCATCGATTCGAACGATCACAATAATTGAAATATAATTGGAAACGGACACCAATGATCACGAAAAGAAGTGAAAATGGATGAATAGCTTTGAATACCATTATCTGAATTCACCAATAAGCATAATTCACAAAACAAGCTATGTCAATGAAGAATCTGAATTGGCTTGGATGCATAAAATACTCATGATGTCATATCACACCTGCATCATGATAGTAGCAAATGTCTATTCAACGGTATCACAAATGTTCTGAGGAAGCGATTTTAATAATTACAGAATGGAGAGAATACTAGTGTCATGATATAATGATCAGGAGTGAGGGATTCCTCAATTATGGTCATTACAATCAGAGCTGGTAGATAATTTCAAAATCCAGTTTCTTCTAGTGTGGAGATACAAGTAGTGGCTACTCTGACAACCAGAAGATACTTACTCGCTCGGGTCTTTGAGAGGGTTGTTCTGATATTGTGGAACATAAAAAAAATAATGAATATTGAAAAATTCAAGAAGAACATGTTAATTGGATGAGATAGTTATATAGCCACAATGAAATAACAATATCATGAAATTCATCATCAGAGGGCACTTCATATTCAAGCGTCAAAGTGAGGGCCACAGAATGAAGGTTCTCACATCATTCATTGGCAGTTTTGGCGAAAATTGTTCAGTATCACCTTTGTCTGAAATAACATAACCCACTGTAGTACCCTATCGTACAGAATGGAAAAATCTTCGGTCTTCATAGCAAAGAGGGAGTGGTGCCGAAAATCACACTGTCCAAAATTAAATTCGAAAATTTCTTATTTATCGAAGGCATTGAATATGATACAAAATACAACGATCACTAAAATTCCCCCACCTGAAATAACATAACACCAGGTGAAAATCACGATAAATTGTATGAACAAGGATCTGCGAATTCACATATCAACAGGGTCACTTCTTATTCAAATACCTGAAATAAACTGCCTGTATTCGAAAAGAATGAGTACCGCAGTGGTTTTTCTGAAACATAAACACCAGCCCCTTCATATACATACTAGAAACTAGACTGATATTGAAATACAGAACTATAAGCAGCTCATGTTACACTTGAAGTGTGTCGTTGGTGATGAAACTATTCAGCTTCAGAACCAATATCTCCCTCATTTCATGATGGCCCACAGATCTGCAGTACAGGGATCTACAGAACAGACTCTGGCGGAGGTTCCATTCGGACTCCAAATGTAAACCTGGAGTTATGTCGTTGAACCAGCCGCACGAAATATGAAGATGCAGACGTTGCAGTTCATCGCACCAGGAGAATCGTCCGATTCATGCAATTCCGTATCTTTCACATTTTAACATTCAATACATCATTCATTCTGATTATAGACTCCAAATCGTTCGGTTGATGTTAATAAAAGTATTTCTTGAGTTTTTGAAAATATCTTTCGTTCGTTGAAAATCTTAAGTGGCGCCGTTGGTAGGATGGTCGACGTCATCTATCGTAGATATCCTTGGGTATCAATTCATCATCAAGAAGAACCACCAGTGAAAATCGAGAAAACCCAGAGGAGCCGTCCACCGAGGATCCGCAGCAACTCTAGGCATCAAAGAAGAATGAAACATTGGAACTTCATGTTAGTCCCTCAATGTTTCATCACGAGTTTTCCATAATAATTTCATATTTCCTTTATGTCATTGAATTCCTTCGATCCCGAATCCGAATCAGAAATTTTGGAACTTGAGTCGATCTCGACAAACTCTGAACTCAAACAATCAATCTCAATCAGAATCAGTTCAATCAATTTCCGATATCATGCCAAATAATGAACCCAGAGTATTCGACATGGAACTATTGCAAATAGTTCCCGAATTTGATGAAAAACCATCAAGACCCTATAGATATCTTCAATCAGCTAGTGATTTATTGAACGATTATGACGATACGAACGATACGAACTCACTGGAACAGATGAAGAGGTATTTTTTCTTAGTGGCACTAACCATTGGGAAACAATCTAAAATTTATTCAGAACTTATTCTGGTTATCAAAGGAACGAAAGTAGTTTGATTTCCGATTAAGGCTCTCCTAGACAAAATCATAATGAGAATTCACTGCGATTCTATTCTAGAATTCAGACAAATCTCAATCTACTTCATAACTATATCAATTCGCATGAAGTCAATGATGAAGTAAAAAGAAGTGAAAAAACCTTGTATGATACACATGCACTACATATTCTCCTTGTTGGGTTAAAAGAACCCCAATGATCCATGATTCGATAAATGGGACCAAACAATCAAGCGGGAGCCCGAAAATATATTATCGAAGATAACAACATTAGATATTCGCAAAAATCATGTTCACGCTTGGTGTCGACACTCTGAATGAGCGAACCGAAATCACACGGTCATTTTCAGAACCCTTGGCCGAATTTTTCACGGAATACCTTCGAGAAATTCAATACTATCATACCTCATTTCCCGATGCAGCAAAATTTTAGTCAACCGCAATTTTCACCCCAACAAAATTTTCATCAACAACAATTTCCAAGAGGTCCACTTCCTATTCAACCTAGACAAAACGCACCATCGTCAAAGTATTTTTCGAAAAGTCAAATTTTTGACAAACCTCGTAACGTTTAGAAGAATCCACCACAGGATACATCTAATAATAAGCCTATTTCTATAAATGGCATAACTAGAACTCAGAATGTCAACAGAACGATCAATGAACGATCCTATAACCATTTCCAACGCCACCCTAACCAAAAACCAAATTTTATTGCAGAAGAAGTATATAATGTTGAACCCTACGAAAATGACGAAGCGCACGCTCATGATCAACAATATTACCAATATGAACAACAATATGACCCTTATTTTACGAGTATAGCGATGAAAATAGTCAAAATTTTCACGACTCGACGCAAGAACAAGTGGAAACATAACAATCGACCTAAACACAATATACGACAAGAAAGAACTTCTATACATGAAAATTTCGAACCCACCAAAAAAATTTCTCATAGATATAAAATCATTATCGAACTCCAATATTGCGAAAAAATATTGTAATGATTGTATATTCAACGAACCTTTCATAGTCCAATCAGTTTTTCAACAGTCTAAACGTTATTTCTGTGCTGAAATACCTGCTTTCGATGAATTCAACTATCACAAACCAATAGAATCTTATTCATTCAAATTATACCAATATTTTGATTGATTAATAGGCCTGGATATTTCGGAACAGTTAGAAGCTTAAAAAGATCTTCCAAACTCAATTATCCTCACATAACATTCTCAAAACAGAATCGAACATCACGAATCGAAAAAAAGTGTTTTTTTTTCATCGGAATAAAAGCCGGAACAGGAACAAAAATCAAGATTCCTGTCAATCAATCATCAGGGGATATCATTGTCTCCCTTGTAAAAATCAACGAATGTATTATACGTGAAACCTTGACCACCGCAAATAATGGTTACGCTCCGGTAGACCTCGAGAATCCAAACAATCACGATTGCCAAATTCACTTATTTTAACCGCTGAATACGAATCCTTTCTGTCATCAAAATTTTGAACTTCATGCTGACATCGATTCTATTGATGCTGACGAAAAATTGACAAATAATAAACCTGACATTTGTAGACTTAAACGTACTGAAAATATGAACTTGAAGAAAAAAAGGCACATAAAAAGCCGACTTCCACAAACCAAGTTGAACATCACATAAACACGAAAGACGAGATTTAGGTATACACCAAATCGTATATGTACCCGATTATCCATAAGGAAGAAAACCAGCAAAACAAATCAATACAATGCGCGAACAAAACATCATTCGTCCCAGCAACTCACCATGGTCGTCTTCGATATGGGTTCAACCCAATAAGGCAGACGCAAGTGGAAAAAAGAAATGAAAGATCGTTGTTGACTACCGAAAAGTCAACGAAAGAACGATCGACGACAGGTACTCGATCCCGAACATCAGGGACGTACAGGACAAACTAGGGAGGTGCCAATACTTCTCCACATTAGATCCCGCGAGCGGATTTCATCAGATCGAAATGGCTCCTCAAAACGTGGCCAAAACTGGCTTCAATGTTGAGCATGGGCACTACGAGTAGGTAAGAATGCCATTTGGCCTGAAAAATGCACCCGCCACTTTTCAGTGAGTGATGAATAACGTACTCAAAGGACTGCAGAAAAAAATATGCTTGGTGTACATGACCAATATTATCATTTTTTTCACGTCACTACAAGAGCACATGATCAACCTGAAGAACGTCTTCCAACGACATCGAGAAACTAACTTGGAAATCCAGTTAGATAAATCTGAATTCCTGATGGAAGTGATCGCTTTCTTGGGACACATTGTGACACTAGAAGGAGTGAAGCCAAACCCTGCGAAAATTGAAGCTATCATGAAATTGTCCTTTCCAAAGACAACACGAGAAATAAAAGGCTTCCTGGGACTCATTGGTTACTACCGTGAGTTTATGAAGGATTTTGCGAAAATAACAAAAGCGTTCACGCAATACTTTAAAAAGGGTTCAGAAATCAAACATGATGAGAATTTCATACAAACATTCAACCACTGCAAGACCTTACTGACAAATGACCCAATACTACAATACTACCATTCAACTTGACAACAGATGTCAGCAACTACGCTGTGGGAGCAATCCTATCACAAGGACCCATCGGATCGTAAAAGCCAATCGCGTACGCATCCCGTACACTCAATTATATTACAATTGAGAAAGGGTTGCTAGCGATCGTTTCGGCCACCAAATATTTTTGGCCATATTCATTTGGCAGAAAATTCAAGGTGGTTTCAGACCACAAAACCCTCGAGTAGTTGATTTCGTTGAAAGAACCCAACTTGAGGCTAGTACGTTGGAGGTTGAAACTGAAGGAGTTTGACCACCAGGAGGTGTACAAGAAAGGAAATAAGAACACGAATGCTGATGTACTTCCCAGAATAGAGATTCACACCAAAGGAGTACAACTGTCCAGTTCGCGACAAGACCGACCAGAAAATCAACAAACTATTTTTTCATACATGGAAGAATTCGATAACACCTTAGAAAAAGAAATACGTCAAGACGACAACGAATCTGTAGCCAATAATATCAATGAAACTCCTAACGTCGAGAAAATCGAAGAAGATGGAGAAACTGTTCATACTAACGAGGAAGATCCAATCCAAGAAATAAGTCCCAGCGATTCACCAGTTGATATATTCCAAAATCAATTAATAATTTCAAAATCTAATTCACCGGAAAAAATATCTAGGATGCGCCTCTGGGAGAACAAGAACTCAGTAAAAAATGGCCTCACACCGATAATCAACTTCTTCAGGGAATTTGGAAATTGAAAGAGTACATACGCATTTTTTCTCGACATTGACGATACAGAGGATCTATACACCAAACTGAGTAACCTAATGCGACATACCTTCAGAAACTCAGCTCTCAAACTGCTGAAATATTACTCAGAACTCGAAGACGTTCTGAATACAGATAGGCAGGAAGAAATTTCACAATTTAATCATGAATATAAAACTAATCATCGCGGATTCCAAGAAACCATTCAACAAATTGAAACGCGGTACTATTGGCCTTACATTTCTTATGACGTCAGACATTATATCAATACTTGCGAAACATGTCTACTTGAAAAATACGACAGAAATCCTCCGATAATCCTATAACAACTCACTTCCACTCCAAAAAAACTGTTCGAAGTAGTTCATGTAGATGTTTGTTACAATTCAAATTTAACTTAGTTTGAAACGGCTGTATCACTTACTTGAGACACATCAACAGTCATTTATTGGGATCAGGTTAATAATAACAATTTGTTACTGCATTTTGAAAGAGTTTATTTTGTGGGTTCCCAGCATTGCTCTCGGTCTTTTGCTGCGAGTGCTGTCTTCAATTGGTACTGGGTATTTTGTCTCACACTGTCATTCCTCTCGGCTCTGCATTCCACACTTTGTTCACCTTCGATCCTGCTATAAGTAGCTGAAACGAAAATAGCACTCTCAGTCTGATATGAGCATGACAAACCATGATTGTGGTGGGAAGGTACTCACCTCAGGGTTTTGTTCGCTCTCATTTTTCAATGGATTTATATCTGCAAACCAGGTAGTTATTTGGGTATGATTATGCTTCTTGTCTCCTCTCCTGGCTGAAGATAATCTGAAATGATGATATTCTATTATCATTTTGGTACTATAGAACTGCATGTTGTGTCATTTACGTAATGTTCGTCACACCTAAATTGCTTTGAGTCTGAAATACTTACTACTTGTGAGTTGTAGTTCAGCCCTGTTTCTCATAGGTCTCTTGGAAATAATATATTGAGTGATATTATCTAGTGGAGGGTTAATTTCACTGCTTATGTAATCCTTGTGTATTGTCAAATCTGTATCAGCTGAGTTTCGACTGTCGACATCGTCACCTGTCACCTGACACCTTTGGTCTTATGGCACGAAACACAGAACACACAATGGTGTAAATCGACCGTCGACTTATTACCATTTAGTCTCCTCAACTTCGGGTCAGTTCGGTGTTACACGGTGGATTACTTATCGTTGGCTTACAGTATTTTATCAAGGTCCGTGGTTTTGGTCATGACGTCATTGAGTTTACTGGCGTGTCCAACATCGAGTTGATTGTCAGTTAAACGGTTGGCCAGCAGTAAGTTGTGGATCGGTTCTTAAAGCCTGATAGTAAAGTTCTGAGACTATTCGTCAAGTGAGCCGACCCTTGGTTGATACCACGGTGGTGCTTCGGTATCTGTCGTTATTATCTTAGGTATCTCCTTTCTCTTTCGACTCCTTGTTTCCTGGACTCGAAGAGACTCCTTCTTTCGCTTTCGACTCTTTGTTTTCTGGACTAGTATTCTGTGTTCTATGTCAATGTGCATGAACGCTACTGCGCAGGCCTGAGTGGTTTTGAGTTCGTAATCGTTCGTAACGAATATCGGTTTGTAACGATGTTTCATGTTTCCGATATTTTCCTGGGTTTTCTCAGTGTCATAACGGCGTCTCAAGATGCCCTACGTCGTAACAAAGTGATGTAATTTTGCTTGGAAATGGGGAGTTATACCCAATATATCATTTGAATTTCGTATTTTTTTTGTGTACACCGTCACGATGGAAAATGAGGTGCTTATGGGGTACAAAAAAATGTGTCAGGAGGACTTACAAGTCTCAAGCCTAGAAAGGGGACCATTTTGTAAAGGTGTGTCTGGTTGCATTGGTGCCAAGGAAGTGCTCCATAATTTGTACCGTGTTTGTGAACGGAATCCACAGTTAGTGGGATTATTTGGAGGTCTTCAACTCGCAACATTTCGTTTTCTCTGTTATGGAAAGAAATACCCTATAGTGGGGATTACTAGCATCATTAAACCGGCCTCCTCATTAGCCCGCCCACCATCCAAGGTATGTTGTACTACCATGTGCTATGCAGCTTCACTAGGCTTGGAAAATAATCCTGTGAGTGATATTTCTTTTGTTTTAGGGCTTCTTCTTTTCCTTTTCGTTATCTACTCCACTTCCTTGGTTCTTTTGCTTCTTCTCTTGTCGGTGTTCCTGCAAGATGACTTCAGTTATTCCCGTTATCAGACTGCTGTCTGGTGCTGCATTATGCCAAGCATTTCACTGACCCACTAGTTCCTATCTAAGCAACCTGACACCAGTAGCGCTGCATCATCTGGAAGCAGCCCAAGCCCTGGAAGTCACTCATTATAGTATCACCAGCTATATGTATGTACCTATGGTGTGGCTGCCAGAAAATACCTGCAATATGGTAGGACTGCTCCATTTTTATCTCCATTCAAGAATCACCTACCACCAAGGATTTTCAAGTTGAACATTTCTCCTGCGGATCTACGTACTGTATGACCATGTGTAATGTTGACCTCAATAATTAATGGGGGTATCATATTGTTGAATTTTCACTCATCACTGTAAACCATAGTGATCACATTGGTGAATTATTATTGTTCTGGAAGAAACCAGACTTCAACATAATTGTGTCTAAATTTATGAATAAGGGGAGGGGTATTTCATAAGGTATATATATGTTGAGGTACCTACATATTTTGTTGCTATTTACTTGATGGAAATGTTTTTCTAGTGCTGTCTACGTAGTTAGCAGCTCATGTCATAACTACCATATTCGACCATATTCAGTAAATGATACAGTCAAATTCATGGCTTTAATTCCACCCTACCAACCTTACTCACCCCAGTGTCCCACTGAGCTAGTCAGTGTTTGATCTCTACTGATTATAATCAGGCACTTTAAACACTTATTTTTGTAACGAAAAATCTATCTCAATTTGCACATCCTTCAATTGAGGGTAAACAGCCTAAACCAATTCGTTAACAACTCTGGTAAAAAAGCAGCTATAAACATTGCAACCCGTTACAAATGGCGCTCAAAAATTTCAGATGGCACTAGCGTGGATATTGTTGAGTA
The DNA here is from genome assembly GCA_918026855.4 of Phaedon cochleariae. Lineage (NCBI taxonomy): Eukaryota > Metazoa > Arthropoda > Insecta > Coleoptera > Chrysomelidae > Phaedon > Phaedon cochleariae. The sequence continues at coordinate 14,586,202 of OU896721.1, read as the reverse complement.
ATTTTTGAATTCTCATTGGTGGTAGTTTAAATTCAGTACATATTCTTATTCCATTTATTTTTATTCGATATCACATGATATTCTTGAAATATGATATAGTGAAAACAAAAATGGGAATACTTTTCTAGTTATTTTGGTGAAAAAAAAAAACTTGAAATTTTCATATAGGTACTTACAGGGACACTTATAAAAAGCTGTTATTTTTTTTATGGTAAACTTGGTGGCTTCAAAATGAGTTTCCGGCATTCTTAGCAAATGCACACTATCATTTTTCTCATTGCTGGTAATACAGGGTGGAACAAGTGATAATAGCAGCATTCTAATTTTCATTCCTCTAACATATTTCTTCAATATGAAATAATGTCATGCTTTCTTGTAATAAGAATCATTATTGATATATCGAATTACTTGCTGTTGATTACATAGGGTCAGCCCTAGTGAATTTAATCTACTCTGACATCTGTATTTCAATTATTTTTTCTTTTCAGTGCAGGCATTACTGATAATACTTTTTTTTCTCACTCTGCTGGTAACACATTACAGGTTTACCTACCTGAAGTTTTTTTTAATACTAATACTTGTGTATATTTTTTTTGACTGTATTATTGACATAGGCTTTCGCAGAACTATACAGGGTGATCCAGCTGGGTGTTGTTTCGTGGCTGTTAGCTGGTTTATCAGATTTTTTTTTGTGTTGTTGAACCTCGTGGTTGAAAAATCAGTTGGTGGATTCAATTGGTTGTTCCTGATTTTTTTTTCTTTTTTCTCCGGGAAGGAAGGGGGTTTTGTAGAATTCGGTACAGAATCAGTACAGTGGATAGGGAGTATTTTTCTTCTTTGAGGAAATTTTTTTTTCTTCTCTCATATTATTTCTCTGCATTGTGGGAATGGATATCAATAGGTTGTTGAGTGACGAACTCACTTATGAATTATTGGTTCGTGGATCAGTGTTGGGTTATAAAACAGTGCAGGACAAAAGATCATTGTTGAGACAAGCGTTGCGTGCTGAGAGTGGGGGTAGTCCTGGTGAGCCTACAATGAATTTTGTCCCAATGAACGAGATGGCAATATGTAGTAGTAAGTTGGATGGATTGTTTAGTGGTATTGATGAATTTGATGTTGATAATAGAGAAAATGAGTTTCGTAAAATCAAGTCTAGACTTATACATGTTCAGGATAGGTTATCACGAATAAATACCGAGAATTCAATGATTTTGGCTGAAAAAAATTATTTACTGCCACAGCCAATCGTCTTCAACTTTCCTTAGATCGCATATATGCTGCAACAGTTCCTTCTGATAGTACCGCCCAGAATGAAAATGCAATTTTAGACCAACCAGTAATAACTGCAAGTGCTTCCCTTATAGATGAACCAAATTGTTTGTTGCCTACAATAGCACCTAGAACTAGTACCGGGTCAATGGATCATGTTGAAGATCTTATTCAAATTGATGGGCAAAGGTCCCAACAACATAATGAAGAAACCTCACCTCGTCAAGCAAATGGAAATAATTCCCCATCTATTGCAAACAACTTACTACCCTCAGCAGATAGCTCAGCTGAAAGATTGAGGAATATTAACCTAACTCATTTAGATTCAGTCAATGTTACATCATCAGTGTATGCTAATAGTGTAAAAGATAGAGTACGATTCTCTGGTAATGGTTCTGACAATGTTGGTTATTCAGGATGTGCTACATTTGATTCATCTAGAGGTCAACCTCCTGTTTTAAGAGGGGTTTAACCCTATGAGCGATCATTGGGGAAACAAGGAACGGCAGAAATCAAAATACTCGAAGCTCGCTGAATAAATTTAAGATTTTTTTTTCACGGATCGTTTCTAGAAGGTTGGATCTAGGCATCTCTCGGAGTACTTTTTCAAAATTTCGAAAAAAAATACTCGAAAAAAATTCCAGAAAATTGACCAGATTTACTATTTTTTTTCTCACTAGGTATATATATTTTTATGAAAGTACTCTGAGAGTTGCCTCACCTATACATTTATCTTCGTTGTCAAAAAAATTCGCAAGGATCCATTCAAAATATCACCATCAAAAGTGATTTTTGCTGGACCTCTGCAGACGCGATTTTGGATCATATTTCTTCACTGATACGAGCGCCCTCACAAGAATATGCACTTCTACATGGATAATATGAATGGTTGAATGAATATCGAATTCATTCATAAAAAGTAGCACTGAAGCTATTCAGACAATTTTAGCACTGGAGATGAAACCAAAAGAAGTTTTAGATGGGTCGATTGAATTTTTGAATACGACGTATAGGTACGTTTATTAGGTAACCCATATAATGAAAATACGTATGGTTTGTAGGTAGGACACCAATTCCAATTTCAAAATGCGAATATAAGAAATGCCAGAAGTTCCATTATTCTAGGTAATAACTGGTATTATATAATATACGAGTTACATATATTTTAATATTTTTGTCAACATTAAGAATTTTCCTTCTGGAAATATATAAACAGAGAAATCTCTCATTGAAGAATGATAGTTTCGCTCCAGGTGACTCACCCAATGAGATGATAAAATATTGAACATGTTTGGCAAGCGGCAAGCGATGGACATAAAGGCGGTGAGCATAAAAGCGGCGGACATAAAGGGTCCGAAAATCCTGGAATTAGTGTTATACCCTGTTATACATGGGGGATTGGAATATTGTTTTTGTTCAGTTTACTTCAGTATTCCGAAAGTGACATTTACGTTTTTCAATATTTGTGCATTATTCGTGTGAGCAAAAGTTACCTATAATGCCGAGAAGTGATTATCGATCTGGTAATAAATACCGCAAAAGACAGTCTGTCAAAATATACCTCGCAATGATGAATGTTGGCAAAATGAAATGTAATCGAAATAGTGGATAGTAGATTCGAAAGGAATATGCAGATTACAAATTGAAGTTGTTCCTGTAATATATACAGGGTGTCTCAGGTTTAGCTCGTCTAACTTTGACAATCGGAAGCGAAAATTGAAATATTATACACGTATTTTTTTGTTTTGTCGTGGAGACACTTGTTTTCTTTATACGAGGTCGCATGAATTTTTGGTTTTTATTTTTTATTTCTGTTGAAACCAAACCTAGAGATTTGACATTTGGTAAGCACTTTTCTATCTGTTATATATGAACTGTCCCTATCCTTCTTATTCGAAATAATGTTACAACTACTATGCATAACAATTTTATATCCTAAATGTTTATCTTACATCAAATTATCATCCAAATTGAATATTGAATGGTTCACGTACACGAAAGATATTGAAACAAATGAAAAACACGAAGTGTGGTGAAGAAATAATAATGATTTTTAATTAGCTTCGATCCACCACTAGCGTCCCAATATAAAAAATCTAACGAGTTCCATGTCAGAGGGGTCGAAAAAGAATAACATCGTTACTCCCATTGGGGGTGAAGATAACACCCAGTTTTTTCAATGGATAAGGACTTCTCATATTGCCGATAGAAAAGTGCTCACCGAATTTCAGATCGCTAGGTTTTGTTTCAACTGGGACAGAAATTAAAAACCAAAAATGTATGCGAACCTTAACACCCCGTATAATTGAAACATGTTGCTCCATGACAAAACAGAAAAATACGTATCTAATATTTTGAGTTTTGCTATCAATTGTCAAAGTTAGACGAGTAAAACCTGAGACACCGTATGGCGTATACGGCGTTGTTTATTACACAATATAAATTCTGTTTATACAAACCAAAAAATTCCACTCATGTAATAGTTATTTTTCTTTCCCTGTAACAATGCATTTTGATATTCCATTTGCATTTGACTTCAATCAATAAATCATGATTGTATAGGTGAGTGCAAGCCATTCGAATAGCAGTATTTTTCTGTAAAAAATTCCCTTTCGGTTTTTCCCTTGAACTGTTTTTGCTGCCTTTCTATTATTCAGATTCGTACTTTCGAATTATATTTCTGCAGTTGAGTTTATACATACCACTAATTTATGCTCATATAGGGTATACCGGGTTTATTCTTTTGAAAACTTCTCACCCCTACATTTTTGAGGGGCTGGCGGCTGGCATCAGTGAAGGCAAAGGGGATGAAACGACCAAGGTGATTTTTACGTGAAAACATGTCCTCCTCATAGTTATTAGTGCAGCGGGACACAAGGTGAAAGTAATCAAAAAAAAAATGGAAGTAGAAAGATATATCAGAACCTCACTATCCTATCTAGAAACAATTGACAACTTTTTTCTATGGTACCGAAAAAAGTTACACTACACTGTTTTACCACTAACCAAACCGATTTTTTAACGCCTCGACACGTGAAGATTAAAATTTTAATCTTCTCCTGAAGAGGCTAACATAGTTAGCGAAACACGTGTCGAGGCGTTAAAAAATCGGTTTGGTTAGTGGTAAAACAGTGTAGTCTATTATCGTGCCAAAGGTTCCAGTCTTCGATATACCGAAAAAAGTTATGAACGAACAAACTAAAAAATTACAAAAAAAATCTACTTCGCATGTAAATGTATATACCCTTGTAACTTGGAGACTTCATAACTTAGATGCCTCAACTTCTCATCATTTTGTTGAGGATATTATGAAGATTCGATCCATGGTATATAAATTGAGTTTTTATATGTGAAGATAAATTTTTTGTCACGCATTACATGAGTAATTCAGCATTAACACCTCTTCAATTGATAATAACTTTCTTTTTCACGATATGAATTTCAATTTTTTCCTCCCATCTAGATAGATTGAAGTGTAACGAACAATTCGTTTCGAATAAACTTTGCGCACGTTTCAAAAATAAACTTCTTATCGCGCTTTGAATGACAACGTGCAACTTTAGATAGGTCATGCACAGTGAGTGAGACAGAGTGCAATAGATACTAGTGCATGAGTACGGAACGAGAATGAAATGATATTAAGAGCTCCATTCACAGATATGATGAATATAATAGATTTATATCGATAAAATTACATATTTGCTCGCAAAGAATGTCAATTTTAATATAAAACATTCAATCTAACTAAAATTTATCACAAATTCCTCTCAAAGACTCTGAAAAAGTTTTTCATTATACATATACCATATTGGTATACCATAGTTTGTCCAGCTGTATAATGTTGATCAATTTTTTTTGGGAACTCATGTTTGGAAAATTCTAGCATCTCCCAATATCTTCTTGGTATTTTTTCTTTACCATTTTCACTTCGTTGCCTTTGAAGTTAATTATTTTGGGACAATATTCATGAAATGAAGTTATTTACCTACATATTCAACCAAGAACGCTCCTTTCTCCATTCCCAAATGAGACAGTTATCCTCCCCGAATCTTTACTGTTTGTTCTTGTCTAGAGCACGTAAACGCCGCTGTATCGTTCTCACTCATGCGCTCGGATGGCCTCTTACGTATTAGACAATAAATGCTTCTATAAAGTTCATTTTTGAAACGTGCGAAAACTTTATAGGAAACAATTTGTTGCTCACATTTCAATATATCGAAAGATATCATAAAAATCGAAATTCATATCGTGAACTAAAAAGTTATGATAAACTGAAGAGATGGCAATGGACATTTTTTCGCGAATTCTGTACAAAATGATACATTTCAGATCGAAAAATAATTCAATTTCCCAACATATCATACATGAATCGAATCTCCAGAATATGCTTAATCATATCATGAAAAGAATACGTATATGAGTGCTATAATTGCGTAGTTACAAAGGTTTATATATTTACGCGCAAAGTTATTTTTTCCTTAAATTTTCGAGTTTGGTCGCCTATAACTTTTTTCGGTACAATAGAAAAAAGTAGTCAAGCTGGAATATTATGTAATAATCATATATATTCAAGGTGGTGAAGGTTCAATATCTTTCTACTCTAAAAAAAAGTCTGTAAGGAAGAGGATATTGCCTATAGCACAACTTGTAAGCTGTGCCTGTGGAACTTATTCGGAGAATTCAGACGACCGACCGCAGATGCCTCAAGGGGTAACACTCAAGGCCGTTTTTACTATAAATGTTGAGATATTTTACTCTAGCATGAGTTGGAGTGAGACACTAGACGACTTTCTTCGTTATCGGGCCCCGCCTCCTTCGGACAGGATTTTTACTTCCCCCTTTACACCTTAGATTAAGTTTGACCTTTTTCAGAGGGTAAACCCCATCTTAAATAACAATCAAAGTAGTCCAGGACACTTTGTCAATTCTATGAAACATGACTTTCCACTTGAATTTCATTCTTCAACCAATAATAGTTCTGCCAAGTTTGTTGATGTTAGTCGTTGGAAACTGAGGTTCAACGGTTCAACCAGCGTTACAAATTTTATAGAAAAACTTGAGGAGATGAGGGTGTCTTGAAGTTTTATGAAAAATAAAATATTTGATTGTATGTCGGAATTACTTGAAGGCGATGCATCCATATGGTTTAGATTTGCAAGAAACCAAATTCGTGACTATGATGACTTCCTAAGTCAACTCCGTGTAAGTTTCCTACCCCGTTACTATGAAGAGAGAATCTGGGATACGCTCAAACGTCGAACTCAAGGTCCAACGGGAACTGTTACTATTTATGTAGCCTATATGGAGAACCTATTTGCCAAACTTTCATCGAAACCTAGCGAAGAAACTCAGGTAAATTTCATAAAGGGAAAGATGCTTCCATATATTCAGATGGCGGTCGCCGGAAAAGGTATTTCCACCCTTTTATCCTTAATTATCGTAGGTCGCGAAATTGAAGAGGCTAACTCAAGTGCTCAAGAATATCGTGCTCCCCTCGCGCTGCCAAAGCATTCTGTAGAACCCGGACTGGAATATCAGCGCCCTTATTCGCGAATTTCATAAATAGATTCACAGGTCGATAACTCAGTAACAGATCAGTCAGGTAATGGTTGCCCCTCAGTGAACGTTTTGAATAATACAGGCCCATCATCTTCAGCTTCCCCTAACGCTCCTAAGTGTTTTAATTGTGGTCAACCTGGACATGTCCGCGCTAGGTGTGATCAACCTCCTAGAAAACATTGCTTTAAATGCGGTGCTCTTGGTGTCACAGTTCGAACATGCAGTAGTTGTTCGGGAAACGGGAGATTGAGCCATTAGTAGGTCGCCTGGTGAGCTCACCTACTCTGACGACCACTCATAAGTGTACATATTCATCTGTAAATATTCAGCCGATTTTGTCATATATAATGTCACATTGTGATGACGATAATCGTCCTTATTTAGATATTAAGATTTTAGGCATAAAATTTAAAGCACTGTTGGACAGTGGGTGTAATTTAACTGTTTTGGGTTCCATGGTGGAATGTTCTTGAGAATTTGGGCCTTAAGCTCTTACCTTCAAATATTTCATCTTGCACTGTTGCCAATAATCAAACCTGTGAAATTCTCGGGGTTGTCACAGTTCCAATACAATTGGAAGAAAAAATTGAAATTCTTGAATTATTAGTAGTACCCGAACTTTCTCATAGAATCATTTTCGGTGTCGATTTCTGGATAGCAATGGGGATGATTCTAGACCTGAAAAGTGGTTGCTGGACTTTTGATGGAAGTATTCCTAAAATTAATTCTTTGACAGCAGTTGTTCCTAAAGATGTTCTTGAGCCTGAACAAAAGGTCATTTTGGAGGAAATTTTAAAAAAATATTTTGACTTACAGGGTGAAAAACTTGGTCGTACCACTCTCGTGAGTAGTGTATCAGGGGCGGTCCTGTGACAGTTTGGTAAGCTGTCCATCAAGTTCTCAAGCTGTCACAGCCAATAGGGGGGTCTAGTTGTGGTTTGTGCAGACATTCCGAGGTGCAGAAGTGTCGACAATGACCAGGAGGTGTTGTCACCGAAGATTTACCTTGTCACCTGTTTTTTCCTACCTGTCTTCCCTGTGTCACCTACTTAATTAATTGTTTTTTTGCTCAAATCACCTGTTTTGCCTAATTTACTGGTTTCACCTTCTCAACGTGTCCCCCTGTATTACCTCTTTCACCTGTATCACCTGTTTCTTTCATTTTACCTGTTTCACCTGTTTACCTGATCTTCCCCTCGGTTATATTTTCCAAGTTAGTCCTACTGAATATCCCTGTATAATTAAAGTTCCAATATCTTGCTAGCTGACCTAGAGGTCAACACTTTTATCATGTTTTGTTTGATATGAGTGCAATCATTAATATTATGTTTATCCAGCTTCATATTATATTTTTTTCAATGTCATGCTGACAAAGTAGTCATGTGCAGATATTTTTACAAAATATTTGTTGATCCATCATCCTAGGATAGTATAAAAACTGTGATTTTATTATGCTTCAACATCAGGTGAATTGTGCAGTGGAAAAATGAGAATTGATTGGTAAGTGAGACTAATGATAACTCATAAAGATTGTGATTTGTTTATTGGTATAGGCTATGTGATTTATTATCAGAATAGCTATTATTTGTTTGGGTTTATGATCATGAAATGAATCCGAAACAGTGGGATAGGTCAATATTTATTTATTAACTATAATACAACACGGTATATGATTTTTGTTGGGAGAACATACAACTACACTACAATATTTTTATTACATTAGTGAGAGGGTTGTACCTTACTAAACGATCATGTAATATTAGACAATAGGCAGAAGTGTTTGCAGGAATATTTTGATTTGTTTCAAACTCAAGGCGAATATCCACACTACCTGCCTTTAAAGTTTCGTTTTGTCGACTACAATCTATTACAATTAATGGTGCTATGTCATGGAATTTAGATAGTGTTAGACAAGGTTCACCAGAGTTTTTGTAGTAATATGACTCTTGAAATCGTGCATACATCTCATATATAACAGAAAATTGATATTTATTGAAATTTAGATTCAAATTGTCATAGGGATACACTTCAGAGTTCAGGTAAAGTTTCATATTGGCGAGATTACAGTGATCGAATTGACTCATATTTTTTTGACTGTCATTTTTTCTGTTTGTTTGGAAACCAACAATAACAAATCTCGGTTTTTCCATTTGACTAGATGCTTTGACATTCCATGAGTGACGCATAGTTGATTGTAACATGGGAAATTCGTGGAGTTCCCAGAAACGGAAGGCTATCTCTAAATCTCTCCCCTTTTCAATATACTTGATTAACCGCAATTTCTCCACATCTGCCGTTTGAACGTGTGGAATGCGCCATAGAATTTTCGTCAATTCAATTTTTGGTTTTTCTCCAGCCTTGGAGGTTATCGTAGGATTGATGTCATTGCTACTTCTGATGAGAACAAGTTCTTGCCGAATATTCACCAGAATTTTCTTGAAATCTTCGCAAAATCCCAATAGATGTTTGAGTGGTAGACAAACGCTAAAGTTCCCTTGAAGATCAACAATTTCCGGATGACCAAGATGATTCCAACCAGCATTTATATATCTATTGCATTCATTATTTGTATAAGAAATGTAGCCCTTCATAGCTGATGTGATTCCAGGATTACGAACTCGATCCACAACGGACCCACCAATTTCATATCGGATTTCATCAAATAGAAAAGCAATACCATTGTTGATGAAGTTCAGTGTAGCACTCACTTTATCTTCACTGTCAGTAATTCTACCTTCTAGATAAATGTAACTTTGTGATGGTAATGTGTAAATATCCTGCGTTTGAATCGGAACACGTATCTCGAATGACTTATTTAGGCTTGTATTGGCATATGGTGGATGAGAGTGCATTTCGCAATTCGTTATCGCATTGTCCATCATCACATGTTCACCAATATTCAAAATATTGAAACTCATGTTTGTTGTGTTTCACTTTTTCTTCCACAGGAACACCTTAGGAGAATGAGAAATCTTCTAAGACCAGAGTGGATGTCCAATTTTAGGTTATACCAAAATTCGTAAAAAGTCTTCGTTTTGTCTTTTATAATAATTTGAAACCGAGTGAAATGAGGAACTGTTGATTCTCAGGTGTTAACTGTTTGATGTCACCTTTCGGACTGATACTTTTGATTGATGGAGAACGCGTTTCCTGACCCATTGTTGATGATGACATTGGAATATTATAGCGAAACACCATATCCACTAGAGCTCTTTCAAGTGCAACCTGACTGTTATGACTTCTTTTTGGAAATTAATTAAGGTTCCAGTTTGATCTACTACTCTGAGAATTATTTCATCAATGTATTTGGAATTGATTGGTAGATAAATGACATTTGACACTTTCTCCACTATTCGAAATCCACTAGGCACTGATGGATAGAACATGTGCAATGTGTGAACGGAAGAGTTATTATTATATGAATTTGTTGTTTAATTACATTCAACACACACTGAATTCACCTTGGAAATATTAATTGGAAAATCTGATATATGTTTTTTATTAGCTTCCAATTTCCTCTTGCTGAAACCTAACAGAGTTGCTATCGAGTTAGGTTTATCAAAGTGTATGAGTTTGTTGCATGTTATCTCATACCTTAGAGTATTACGATTAGCATTCAATTTGAGCTGAATCTCGGTAGTTTTCTCCTCTTCTTTCATAATAGTATTCGAAATTTGAGCTTTTTTTCCCTCCTTCTCTCTATCTTTTTCATGCAATTCATCCAATTGCATCATAATATTCCGTTCAATGTCTTCAATTTCATAGGAACCTTCAGGAATAACCAATGTGTGTTTGCCAACATAGAATCTGTTATTTCTCCCATCAATATTGGGGATAGTGTTGTAGGTCACGAAGTCAATCAGACCTAAGACATAGGTTTTATCATCATCTAAAATGATAGGTGGATGGATTTCAGCTGATAATACAGAATCTCTGGCTGATAAGGTGAAAGTATATGAACACGTCATGATAGTGATAGAGTCATTGAAAGAATGAGATAAATTACGCTTATATTTTATTGAGAGAGAAATTTCAAACATAACTGACCGCAATTCACAGAATTGAAAGTTTGATATACAGTGTGATTATATAAAATATTACAAGGTCCATTGGAATTGAAGTAATCTAACGTTTCCAGTGGTGGTCGCAGATTACCATAGCTATCAAAATAGACGATTTGTGATCCAATTTTTTTGTAGGCGGTCCAATGCGTCCCCGGTCCATCTTTGTTATCCAAGTTTATCACGCCACGTTCTTTCCTTCTGATTCTCTTGGGAAGATCATTCCTCATAAATACACCCCTAAAATGGGGAATGTGTTCTTTAACGTACTTCAGAATATCCAAATTGGATAGTGGGAAATTGAGTGGTATCCTCTTACGAGATTCCCTATGTTTATTCATCCTCATCTTGTTGATATCAGAATAATACTAGGATGGTTATCTCAAAAAAAGTCCCAAACCAGTTTTATATGGTCTCAAATACATTCCTTTTCCCATTGCAATAGCTTCCATTGTTTTATTATGTCGTTGGGATTCTTCCAATTGATTTTTTGCTGATCTGGCATCAGTGACAGCCTTAGCTACACCTGCAGCGCCACCTGTGATTGCCCCGAGAGCACTCAATCCCGCGAAAATCGGAATCAAGGGTAACAAGCCACCCCTCTTTGGAATTTTAACAATACGTGTTGGTTTTATGTTGAGTTTTTTCGTTGACCTCAAAGCAACCTTGACTGCATCACCTACAGTCTTAGGTTTTTGGGAGATGATATGCTTTTTAATTTGTCCGATTGCTTTGGCGAAGCATACCCCCTTTTTTATTAGTTTCTTCTTGATATTCCTCTTTTTATTATTCCTACGTTTAGTATTCCCTTTGGATCTCTTGCGAGCCATCTGAACTGTAGGAAACTCTCTCGTATACTGACTTTTTCTTTTAATCCTTATGAAAATTAGGTGAATTTGAGTTTCTTATTTCCGAGATCGTTGCTATCTTCCTCTTCTATCTCTGTATCCAAACTTCTCTTTCTAGAATTTGTTGTTGTGATATCTAATGGTTCACTCATATCACTTGAATGAGTGTCCCCCTTATCATCTAATGTTCTCAATCTCCTTTTCGCCTTTACCCCTTGTCTACGGTTGATCATATCACCGACCACATTTTTAGGCTTCTTATCAGGAATAATGTCTGAGATATCATCGTTATCCAATTTCCTCTTGTTTGCACATCTTTTATTCATGGGATAATCGTCAGCAATATCGATATCCATCAAGTCCTTCTTTCCTTCATTATCGTCATCATCATTCTGTGATTTCTTCTTTTTATTCATCTTTTTATGTTGTGCTATCCGTTTAGTTTGTTTAACAATTCTATTTGTTGAAATTCCTTCCTTCAGGATTCGCATACTGCTTTCAATATTTCCTAGAGATTTTTCTAAAATAACCTTCGTTCTTCTTAGAACTACCAGACATTTGTTGACAGCTTGTTGTTTTCGTTTTTGATTTTGTTTTTGATTTCCTATTCCCATTCCCAATTTCACTTTAGCTTTCATAGCACCAGCAACGCCTAAAGCTGCTAATCTCTGTCCATAGGAATTATTCTTCAATCTGAATTGAGCCATTGCCTTGTCTGCCAGAATTCTATCTGCTTTATGACGATGTTTCAAATCTTTTTCTTTGGAATATGCTATATCATGTTCCTTGCAAGCTTCATCTAATTCATTTATACCTTTATCTCCTCGAGCGAGTCTTTTTTCCAATTTTGTTCCAGGACCACAGAATCTATATCCACCAGGTATATGTAACTCGAAAGGTAGTTTATTTATGGCAGTATTCAAAAGCCCATCACCTGAATAGTAGCGTGGCATTTGTGTGTGTGTGTGTGTTTATTCAGTGAAATACAGAAAGCAACTGATCATTAAATATCGGAGATAAACTATTTTTTATTCATGAAATGAAAGTTGTTCCACAAAAAACGACTCTGAATATTGAAAATAATATATTCGAGGGGGATGAGAAATTCAAAAAACATGGAATATTGTTTCCACATACAATGAGGTGTATTATTGTGGGTCCTTCGAACTGCGGTAAAACCAATGTTATGATCAATCTTCTCGAACATAAGAATGGATTGAAATTTGAGAATATTTATGTGTACTCTAAATCTTTATATCAACCGAAATATAAATATCTAGAGGAATTGATCAAACCAATAAAGGGTATGGGATATTATGCATTCAGTGCCAGTGATAGTATTATGCATCCGTCAGAGGCTAAACCGAATTCGATATTCATATTCGATGATGTTGCATGTGACAACCAAGAAGTAATTCTTGAATACTTTAGTATGTCTAGACATGCATTAGTAGACCCTTTTTACCTGAATCAGAGCTACGCTAAAATCCCTAAACACCTGATCAGAGACAACTGTAACTCCTTGATTTTATTCAAAATGGATGATATGAATTTACGTCACATTTATGCAGACCATGTGGGGTCAGATATGACATTCGATAAATTCAAAAGTATGTGTTCGTTATGCTGGAAGGATCCATATGGTTTTCTATCAATATTCAAAGATTGTAAGGTCAATGAAGGTCGTTATCGGAAAGGAATTGATAATTTCATACTCATATAAAGGTGAAGTCTCAATATTGTACCCTCCAACCTGATCGATGCCGATCAGAGCTGATCAGATACCCGATCGAAGCTGATCAGGTACCCGATCGAAGCTGATCAGATACCTGATCGAAGCTGATCAGAGCTGATCAGATACCCGATCGGAGCTGATCAGAGCTGATCAGAAGCAGATGAGATACCTCATGCTCACCTGGTGAACAAACAAAGAAATGAAGTCGAATGAGAAGGAAATCAAAAAGAGGTTGATAGCTAAACGTAAAACGGTGAGAGATAAATTGGATATTTTGAAACATGGAGAAATGGTGCATGAGAATATGTTCAATCCTATTACAAAACACCTGAAAAGTATCGAAAATACATTACAGAGTACTGGTCAGCAACAACAACAACAACAACAACAACAACAACAACAAATTCCATATCAGAAAAATGCTGCAGAACAACTCGATTCCTTCAAATCACCATTCATGATGAAACCGAAGAGGAATTTACTAAACTATGAGACACCTAAGAATATTGTAGAGCAGAAGAGTAAGCCTAAAATCCCCCGCCGAATATCCTTGCAACTCCTCACACCAGCAGATTTGAAAAATGAAGAACCTAATATTGAGGATGAGTTTGGGGGTGATGATGATGATGATGATGATGATGATGGACCTAGTGAGTTGAAACAATCAATTTTAGAGGATATCAAATCTGATGAGGAAAATGAACAGCTAGGAAAACCATCTGCCGACGAAGTTTCACGCCTCATGGATATTACACAAGAATCGTATGTTGACTATTTAGAGCAATATGATCCTCTACCTAGAAAATATATCAATAGTATGTATCAAGATGAGGATAACAAAGAGTTTGATCATAAGTATGGAGTGAGATTAGACAGGAATACTGAAAAACTCATGATTGGTGATTCTAGAATATACATCGAAGGATCCGATGTAATTCTCAAGAATAAGAGGTACAAAGGTACTCAAGGTTTATATGAACTATTGTTCAAGAAAGACCCTCATGATTTCACCAGGGAGGATGAGCAAAATTATAAGCAGATAGTGACGAAAACTAATGCCCATCGGAGATATTACAAGGCAAATAAGCAAGTGGATGGTAGTAAGCTACAAAAGTATAGAAAAATTATTGCTCCAATCACGAGTTCTTCCTCCGTTGGTAAAGGAATGTTAATGGAGGTGACTAACAATAAGATAGATTACATTCGATGGGATGATCCAAATGAGCTTTGTGACAGATTACGATTACTGTTGGCTTCGAAGTCAGTAGGGCACAATGGTCATACCAATGAAATAAACTCTATCGTTGAGGAGTTGCGTGAAGCTCATATCATTGCATGAAGAGAGAATGGCAACAATCGCTAAAAAACAAGTGGTTGAAGAGATCCACAAACCAGCAAGAATCAATTTCAAAAGACGTAAAGTCATCATCAAAGGCCTCGATGATCTTTTTCAAGCCGATTTGGTGGAAATGATACCATATGCCCGTGAGAACCAGGGTTACAAATATATATTGGTTGTGATAAATTGCTTCTCGAAATTCGTTTGGGCAATTCCTTTGAGGAATAAATCGAGTATAGAAGTGAGTAATGCCATGGAAATCATTCTCAAAGAGCAGTGTCCTCACAATCTACAAACAGATAAAGGCACTGAATTTTTCAATAAGGAATTCAAAAATCTCATGAAGAAATATGGTGTGCATCATTACAACACGTTCAGCGAGAAAAAGGCATCTATTGTAGAACGAGTCAACCGGACATTGAAAAATATGATGTGGAAAGGATTCAGTTTACAGGGGAACTACAAATGGGTAGAATTACTGAAGAAAATCGTTGGAAAATATAACAACACAACACACAGGACTATAAAAATGAAACCCTCTGACGTGTCAAGGAGGAATGAAAAAATGCTACTACAAACCGCATATAACCGACTCAAAATAGTGGGTTCGAAACGTAAATTCAAAATTGGTGATTATGTACGTATATCCAAGATTCGTGGAGTTTTCGATAAAAAATATAACCCAAATTGGTCTACTGAGATTTTCCGTATAAGAAAAGTTCAATTGACAAACCCAGTTACCTACTTATTGAAAGATGATTCTAACAAGGATATTCTAGGGGGGTTCTATAACGAGCAATTGCAAAAAGTAAGATATCCAGACGTGTATCTCGTCGAAAGGGTATTGAAGAGGAAGAATGGACAGGTGTTCGTCAAATGGCTTGGATTTGATAACAAACATAACAGCTGGATAGACGAAAATAATGTTGCGTAATGTTGCGCAAGGAAGACTATATAAAGGGTTCATCACGCTGATGATTTTCATCATTTTCTCGTTGACTGCCCTCTAACAAATGTAGTAGGTGCTCACTTCGAAAAAAAAAAAATGTTCATAATTGATGTACAAGGTTTCCAGTATGGAAAAGACAAGTTTCTGTGTAGAGAAATTGCGATTCTGAATGTGGACAATGGTGTGTGGCAACATAGATTCATCACTTTACCCATCGACATGTCACATTACAATTCAACTGTTCTCAAACATATGGAATGGTCCACTAAACACTTGCATGGATTGGAATGGAGCCATAAGGAATCATCTACAACCACAATACAGTATGAACAAATAACTGAATTCATCAAGAAATGCACTGGCTGTTACGAAGGAGATGAAATTCTGGTCAAGGGGTTGGAAAAGAAGATATGGTTGGAGAGACTGCTAAGAATGAACAATATCATCGATTTACATGAACAAGGATGTCCTGCAATTGAGGACTTGAAGTTATTTTTAAGATCGAATCATTGCAACCAACATTTATATAATAATTCTAATTGTGCTTTAGAGAATGTATATTTATTATGGTACTGGTACCTTCATTGTAAACAATGATGTGTTTATTTAGAATCTAATAAATGATTATATTCAAGATTTTTTTATTATTTTAATTCATATATAACTTATTATTTACAAAACTATCAAACAACGACAACTCATATATTAATTATTATTTATAAAACTATTATACAACACACCGACAACAACAACAACAATAAAAACAACAACAACAACAATGAAAAAGTATCTATAATTTCGATTAACTATATCATGTATTTAAAAAACAATGAGTAGAAACAAAAACTTAATGAATGACCTCACTACAGAATAAATTTTGTTTCAACTCATAGTTGTCTAATATCTGATGTAGTTTTAACGAAATTGGGCAAAAACAAAACATTTCATCACACCTGGGGCATGAGAATGTTCCAAAATCAAGAATTTCATTCAAGTTCCTACATCTTTCCTCTCCACTACTAGTAGTATACACCACTGTCATGTGTCCATTATCATTCCTCTCCATGCTGATGGTCCCAATTCCTTCTTCCTGTTGTTGTTTTTGTTGTTCTTGTTGTCGACCACTACCCTGCAAGAAATCGTTATTCAGCCTGATGTTGCGTTTCACCTCCATAGGCAGCATCAGGGAATTCATATACTTGCGAATCTTCCTCCTCGGGTAGTGGTGGTGGTGGTGGTGGTGTTGGGCTGGAAGTTGATGCCTGCCTGATCTTTTTCTGCGGTTGTGGTGGTGATGGTGACGGCGCTGCATCGTCTTCGATGGCCGCCGCGAAGTTGAACCTCTTGACGGCCTTCTGCAAAAGCATAAGCTCTTGCTCCGACTCCGCAAGCGCCCTCGTCCACTTTATAGGCAGGTTCCCAAATTTTTTTTGTAAAGTTATCATCTTCGGACTGTATTTCAGATATATCAAAATACAGTCCTCCGATTTTTTCACGATGTCCTTCACACCGTATCTGGAAAAAGAAATGCATTTTTTCATCCTCATATTGATAAAACTTGTGATCGAATATGGAAATATGATATGAAGAAAATGATATGACAATGATAATAATAATAATAATAAACTTACTTGAACAATTGTTTCATCACAACCATTGCCATGTCGATTGGCAACAACTGTTTGTTTTCAATGTTGACTATTAATGTTGTTGGGATGCCTGCCATGTTGTTTCACTTCAGAACTGCTTCTTGGTTGTGGTAGTGAAATCAGAAAACATGGTAGTATTTATACTCGTTTTGAGCTCCCTAAATTGATATGAAACATTTTATAATCTCCAAGTTGATTCAAAGTATCAAATTTTAATCACTACACATGTGTGCATTTTTTCCAAAAAGTATGATATCGACTTGTTTTTCTCATCGTTGGTATCGAGACGGAATTCTTATCATCCACGTGTGCATTTTTTCCCAAAAAGTATGATATCGACTTGTTATACGGAATTCTTATCATCCTCGATAACTGTAGAAATTTTGAAATGTTAACATGTTTTTTGTAAACACTCAAAGTCGAATAAAATTCCCCTCGTGCACATGTGCACATTTTTTCAGTTGCTATCGAAACAAAAATTCTTATCGTTGATAACTCTAGAGGTCTTTCAAAGAGGTCAGCTGGGTAATGATACTTCATTGACGTCAGGCCGATGTTATAAATTCTACAACATTCGCTGTTGTCTATTTTGTATTGCATCCAGCTCAAGTTGCTCCTGTTGAATTACCTCTGATTCCTGTCGACGATCTCCAGTTCAACGCATTCCACCATCACATATCGTCTATTGTCAGAGTAAGTGAAAATGAGCTCGATGGATCATTTAGTCAGTCAGTTTATTAAGAAAATTGATCAAATTTATCCTCTAATTAAAACGGAAGAAGAGTATTGTAAATGGATAAAATTCGTTCAAAAAACAATTCATTCAGTGAATAAATGCATAAGAAAGAAATCAAGTTGCGTGAAGAATTTTTCAAAATTAGAAACTGGTTTAGCTATCTTGAAATACCATAAAGAAAAATTGATAACACTCAAAGATAAAACAAAACATCAAAAACGTTATTTAGTGTGGAAAGATATTGATTCATGTTTCAATAAAAGAATTCGAACTGGTGCTATTATTAATAAAAATACCAAAGATCCAAAAACTTTTCTGGAAAAATGTTTTCGATGCTTCTCACTCAAAATCAAGTCTGAATTACAGAAATCTCTTTTGAAAGTGAATGCTACATTTTTAGGAAATTTCGTTAAACCTAAAACTCTCGAAACTGATATTAAGCATTTCAACACAAAAAATCAGATTATCGATAATAATACAAATTTGAAGTCGTGGTTCAATGATAATATTAAAAATAAGATTTTAACTGCACTGGAAGAATTTCAGGAGAGAGATAGTGGTTGGGCACTATATCAAATTATTCAATTAAAGGTGAACATTAATCACTATCTTCCCATAAACGTTGGTATTTCTTCTTCTTACGTAGATTTACCTATTGCTATCAAACACAGCAAAGGTGTCATCAATATAAAAAATAAGGACCCCTATTGCTTTTTGTGGTCTATTGTGTGTGCTCTACATCCAGCAGGCCCAGGGAAAAATGTTAATAGAACATCATCTTATCCACATTTCAGTCAAGTTTTGAAATATGATGGTATCAAATTCCCTATCAAATTGAAAGACATTAGAAAATTTGAAATATTGAATGATATTTCTGTTAACGTGTTCACTATAAGTGAAGAAAAAAGAAGGAAAGTTGAAGTATTACCAATATGTTTGAGTAGCACAAATTATGATAAAAGGGTTAATCTACTTATGGTACCATCGTGTAATGAACTTGATGATCGAGATGGGGATGATGATTATGATGATGATGATGGTGAGGGGGAGAAGGAGCCTTCTGAACGTACGTTGCATAATAAATCGTTCCACTTTGCTTATATCACTGATTTGAACAAGTTACTTAACAGACAATTAGGAAATTCGTCACATAAAAAGTGGCTATGTGATCGATGTTTGAATCACTTTAAATACAAGGAGAACTTGGAAAAACATTATGCACAATGCAGGCAAATGAACCAATCGCAAATTCAGCTGCCTAAGCCACATGAGTCAACTCTAAAGTTCAAGAATTTCAAAAATACCGAAAAAGTACCTTTCGTTATATATGCTGATTTAGAGTGTTTATTGCAAAAGTATGTTGATCCAAAACCCAGTGGAAAAACAAAAAAATTTCAAAAACATGTGCCATTTACGATTGGCTACATGCTGGTTTGTTCCTATGATAATTCTCTTTCCAAATTCAAATATTATACTGGTGAAGATTGTATATCATGGTTCGTTAATGAATTGAAACAGTTAGCTATGCAAATCAATGATATATTTGCACATGTGAAACCTATGGAACCTCTTACTGCACAGCAACATGAGGATTTTCAGAAGGCTTCTTCATGTCACATCTGTTTGAAACCATTCGTTGAAGGAGAACGGAAAATTAAAGACCATTCACACCTTACAGGTGCCTACCGTGGTCCTTCTCATAACCACTGTAATTTGAACTACAAAGATGATCACGCTATACCAGTAATTTTCCACAATATGTCAGGTTATGACAGCCATTTCCTCATCAAAAAATTGAGTACCGAAATCAGTGGTAAGGTATCTCTACTACCGATAAATAAAGAGAAATATATTTCATTTACCAAACACGTTGATGGGACGAAAGTGAGTTTCAGATTTTTAGATTCCTACAGGTTTATGGCTAGCAGTTTAGATACCTTATCATCATACTTAGATAATGATAGAAAAATAATCACGCGGAAATGTTACCGCAACGAGGAACAATTCAGTTTGCTGTGTCGGAAGGGTGTCTGCCCTTATGATTATTTAGATTCTTGGGAAAAATTGAGGGATACTAATTTACCATCGATTGAATCTTTTTTCAATAAACTGAATGGAGAAGGAGTATCAAGAGGTGATTATGAACATGCGCATAAGGTCTGGCAAGTTTTCAACATACAAACGTTACAACAATATGTTGAATTATATCTCAAAACAGACATTTTACTACTTGCAGATATATTCGAGAACTTTAGAATAACTTGTATGTCTACATATAAACTAGATCCTCTCCACTATTACACCGCGCCTGGACTAGCCTTTGATAGTATGTTGAAAATTACTGGTATTGAATTGGAGCTTCTTTCTGATATTGACATGATTATGTTTGTGGAAAAGGGCATTAGAGGAGGAGTATCACAGTGTTCTAATAGATATGCAAAAGCAAACAATAAATACATGGGGAATGAGTATGATCCTGGAAATCCAACATCATACCTCATGTATTTCGATGTTAACAACCTTTATGGAGCTGCAATGAGTCTCCCCCTGCCTACGGGTGGATTCGAATGGGTTGAGAATATTTATTCGGTGGACAATATAATGAATATACCAGATGATAGTGAAAATGGTTACATTTTCGAGGTGGATCTTCATTACCCTCGAGACCTTTTCGAATACCATAAAGATTTGCCTCTTTGCCCCGAAAGTATGAAACCGCCTACTGCTAAATCAAAAATCAATAAATTACTCACAACTTTTTACGATAAGAAAAATTACATTATTCACTATAAAAATTTGAAGCAAGCTTTGAGTTTAGGTATTAAAATAGAAAAAATTCATAAAATTTTGACTTTCAAACAGTCCTGTTGGTTACAAAAATATATATCTTTGAACACTGAGTTACGAAAACAAAGCAAAAATGAATTTGACAAAAATTTTTATAAACTCATGGTTAATTCTGTCTTTGGTAAAACTATGGAGAACGTGAGAAAGTACAAAGATATAAAACTAGTTTCAAAATGGGGTGGTAGATACGGGGCAAAATACTATATTTCTCAACCAAATTTCCACAGTTGCAGTATTTTCGATGATGATATGGTCATCATTGAAATGAAAAGATTGAGAGTGAAATTCAATAAACCTATCTATGTCGGATTCAGTATTTTAGATATTTCCAAAACTTTCTTATATGATTTTCACTACTCTTACATAAAACACAAATTTGGATCAGATGCAAAACTACTCTATACCGATACTGACTCTCTACTTTATCAAATTTTCATTGAAGATATTTATGAACATATAAAAGCGGATATAGATAGGTATGACACGTCTGATTATCCACCAGACAACATTTATGGTATTCCTCTGAAGAACAAAAAGGTCTTGGGAATAATGAAAGACGAGAACGCTGGGGAAATAATGACTGAATTTATTGGATTACGCTCGAAATTATACACATTCAAAATTTTACGAAATCAAAACAAACTTATTGACTCTAGTGTAATCAAAAAAGCGAAAGGAATTCGAAAGTCAGCCTTGCGAACAATCACTTTCGATGACTATCGCAATTGTCTGTTGAATAATACCTCAACCCAAATATGTCAATATATGATAAGATCTAATAAGCATGAAGTACACACAATAGAACAGAAAAAAACAGCATTGAATCCGTATGATGATAAGAGAGTGATCAACTGTCTTCATACGGATACATTACCTTGGGGGTATATTTAGTTCATATAAAATATATGTACTCTACTTCCGTTTCAAATTATAGGATAAATAGATAAGAAACAAAGATGAGTCAAAGAAATCTGATACAAGAGAACTACATCAATAGCTCTGACGATAGAGAGGGGACACCCGATATCAATGGTCCTTCGAGATACAAGTGCACGAGATGTAACAACCAATTCAGAAGCTACACGACCTACAGCCAGTGCTACACGTGTCACAGAGCTCAGGACATTGACGGATATCGGGTTCGACAGCGTGAACAGATCAGAATAAAAAATAGACTGGGACATTAAGCTGTCAAACAATGAATAAAATGTTACTACTGCAACTTCTACTTCTCACTGAAATATCAACTGGAAAGTTGTACTCTGAATATCAACCGCAAAATGGGAGTTTATATATACACCATGAGATGCCCAATATGTCATCTCTACAGATAACCTACAACAATCTCTTGACAAAATATCCTGGAATTAAATTGTATTCTGAGCATATGGATACTAGTGGATTATATGGTCTCAACAATAGAACAATAGCAATGTCTGGAACTGCTGTAAAAAATAATTGTGATCAATGTGAAAATGGATGGAATAGAACAAAGGAAGAATTATTCAAGTGCAACTCTGAGATTCATAATTGTACGCAAGAATTGAAGGTTCACATAAATCATGGTAACACTGAATTACTCAAAATCAGATCAGATTTGGCAGCATGTATGACAGTGAGTTCAGGATTCAAAATAGAGGCAGATTTATGGGCTTCAAAGTATGCAGATTTGAAATTTTCTAAAGAAAATCATCCAACTACAAACCACAACAACAACACATTGAAAAATTCGGCATATCTCATTCTAGAATGGAATTATTCTAGTTGTCTTCAAGAACTAAACAGGTATATGAGAAAACATTATTTTCAATTAAACAAAATTTATGACAGATATTATTTCATTTTTTTAATTTTTTTTCTCCTTCTCCTAGATTGAAGAAACTCAAACAAGAACTCAACAACTGAGAGAGCCAGGCTAATCCATCAAGAGAATCTACACCCGATATGAAATATTGAAATGAAATAACTGTGTTCAGTAGTGAATAAAAGATATATGTAACCATCTGTTCAAGTTTTTTATTTTATTGAGGTTATTCAACAAAGGTATCAATTTATAGTATAATGAAATCTAGCTACTTGTTTCTTCACTCTTCGTTTATCACCCAAAGTGTTATACGATTACAATTATCACAGTATTCCATTCTCCTCTTCTCAATATGCTGCTGCCAATTGAGTGAATGATCAAAGAAGATGCATTTTGTTCGCCAACAACCCATGCACGTATAGGAAAAATTCATCATTCACTCTCTTCAAGAGTCTTTGGTGATTTATTATTGAAAACTTCAACCCTTTCAATCCTGCTTATAACTTCAAAACTTTTTATATGTTCTCTTCTCTTGGTCAATAGTTGTTTGGGGATAGCAGTTAGGTCAATTCTTCTGCAAGTTGATGATACAGCAAATTTTTTAAATCTATTTTTATCAATGAAGACTTGTGTCCACGTCATGCCGGTTCAATGATAACTGAAGCAATCAAACTGAAGCAATCAATTCCAATAGCGAGAAACTCGATGAATTATCTCAAACACTTATCTCTGTTATATCAACAACATAATCAGTATGATTCTCATGGTTGCAGACTGACAATCTAGAATTTTCAATATCAGGTTGTAGGGTGAACTTTCCAAGAAATGGAACATACATAACCGAGGGGGGATCAGGTAAACAGGTGAAACAGGTAGAATGAAAGAAACAGGTGATACAGGTGAAAGAGGTAATACAGGGGGACACGTTGAGAAGGTGAAACCAGTAAATTAGGCAAAACAGGTGATTTGAGCAAAAAAACAATTAATTAAGTAGGTGACACAGGGAAGACAGGTAGGAAAAAACAGGTGACAAGGTAAATCTTCGGTGACAACACCTCCTGGTCATTGTCGACACTTCTGCACCTCGGAATGTCTGCACAAACCACAACTAGACCCCCCTATTGGCTGTGACAGCTTGAGAACTTGATGGACAGCTTACCAAACTGTCACAGGACCGCCCCTGATACACTACTCTCGTGCAGCATAAAATAATTACCGACTCTGAACCTATCCGACAAAGAGCGTATCGGGTATCTCCTGCTATGCAACAGCATATTGACGATGCAGTGAAAGAAATGCTAGATAATGATGTCATCGAACCTTCTGAATCGGCTTGGTCGAGTCCTGTATTATTAGTGCCCAAAAAGAGTGGCGAATATCGGTTCTGTGTGGATTACTGCCAGTTAAATCGTGTGACTAAAAAAGATTCGCATCCCTTACCATTTATTTATTCAATCTTGGAAAAACTCCGTAATGCAAAATTTCTCAGCTCAATCGACATAAAGTCTGCCTACTGGCAAATACCGATAGCCCCTGAATCTAGGGAATGTACGGCGTTTACTATTCCAGGTCGAGGACTATACCAATTTGAACGAATTCCTTTCGGGTTATGTAATGCGCCCGCCACATTTCAACGGCTTTGGGATAGAATATTAGGCCCTGGTCTTGAACCACACGCATTCGTCTATTTGGACGACGTGATCATTGTCAATGATAATATTGAAGACCATATTAAAATAATAACGGAGGTTTTCGAGATATTTAGGAAAGCTGGACTAACGGTATCTCAGTCCAAGTGTACTTTTTGTAGATCTGAGTTGCGTTACTTGGGATATGTGGTCAACAGCCAAGGACTGCATGTTGATCCTGAAAAGGTGTCTGCCATTTTGAATATTCTCCCACCCAAAACCGTTCACGACATTAGGCGCGTGATTGGCGTCGCCTCGTGGTATCGCCGCTTCATCCCTTGTTTTGCTTCCCTGGTGGCTCCAATGATCGCCCTTTTGTCTGAAAATAAAAAGTGGGAATGGACAGATGAATGTCAAAAATCGTTTCAGAGTATTAAAAGTGCACTGGTCTCGGCACCCATTCTAACTTGTCCTGACTTTTTCCGGCCATTTGAAGTTCAAACCGATGCATCTGCATTTGGAATAGGAGGGGTTCTTTTTCAAGAGTTTGACGACGGTAAACACGTCATTTATTATATCAGCCGTTCGCTCACGCGCCAAGAGCGAAACTTTAGTACTACCGAAAGGGAGTGTCTTGCCGTCCTATACACTATCGAAAAACTCCGTCCTTATTTAGAGGGATATAAGTTCACTGTTATAACTGACCATCATTCGTTAGTGTGGTTGCATAATTTACGAGAACCAACTGGTCGTTTGGCTCGTTGGGCAGTACGCCTACAACAATTTAACTTTGACATTATTCACAGATGAGAAAGAGAGCTCGTTGTTCCCGATGCCTTATCTCGCTCAGTGCCCGAAGTACAGGCTGTCGACTCGAGTAAACCTTTGCCGATAGATTCTTGGTTCAATAACATGTTAGTTAGAGTACGCGAAAATCCACTCAAGTACCCACAGTGGCGTTTAGTTAGAAACAAACTATTCGAAAATGTTTCATGTCAGTATCCGTTGCTCCGTGACCAAAATGATTTTTGGAAACAAGTTGTTCCTAAGTACGATCGTAAGAATTTGATCCGCTCTCATCATGATAGTACCGTGGCTTGTCACACGGGAGTTTTTAAGACCATTGAACGCCTCAAAAATTCGTATTATTGTCCTAAAATGCGCGCGGACGTAGCTGCCTACATTAGAAGGTGTATTGTTTGTTCAGCGCAGAAACCGATTCTAAGACCTTCATCTGGAAATATGGGGAAACATCCCGAAGTCACCGTACCATGGCAAATGACAAGTGTAGATCTTTTCGGCCCACTTCCTCGTTCTACCCGTGGATATAAATTCTTTCATGTTATAACAGATGTATTGAGTGAATTTTCTTTATTTTTCTCCCTTAGAGATGCGACTGCCGCTGCAGTAACGCGAATTACAGAGGAACACGTATTCCTGATGTTTTCATGTCCACAATACCTCATATGCGATAATGGCGTACAGTTTCGCTCAAATCTATTCCGTAACCTATGTCAGAATTATAATGTAACTATTCGGTATACTTCTTCGTATCACGCTCAAGCAAACCCCGTGGAGGGGGTTGATTAGGTCCTTAAGACCATGATCTCTTGCTATATTAATGACAATCACAAGCAATGGGATACATTACTTCCTAAAGTTGGCTGTGCAATACGTACTGCGGTTCATTAGGCGACAGGCTTGACACCGTTCTTTGTAAATTTTGGACGCGAACATTTTGCTTCAGGTGGCGATTATAAACGCCCGAATATCGAAACAGATACACGAGTTCCTTCTTCTAGACGAGATGTTTCTCAAGATTTCAAAAAGATATTTGCAGACGTTAAAAGGCGACTTGATGCAGCACATGCTCGTTCTAGTAATCGATATAATTTGAGACGTCGTCCGATAGCATTTCATGTTGGCGATAGAGTTTACCACAGGAATTATGTCCTGTCCGATGCCTCTAAAAACTTCACTGCGATATTCGCCTCCAAGTATGTGGGACCGTTTGTCATTAGGAAGAAATTTTCCCCCGTCGCTTACGAGCTGGTTGACTCGAATAATAAGTCCAAAGGAACGTGGCATATTAAAGATTTTAAGTTTCATCCTCCTGATGATGATGATGGTTCGGCTACTGACGGTTCCGAATAGGAGTTGATTTTACGTACCTCATGTTGACAAGTATATATTGTTCAATTTTTC
This sequence comes from Phaedon cochleariae, assembly GCA_918026855.4. NCBI lineage: Eukaryota > Metazoa > Arthropoda > Insecta > Coleoptera > Chrysomelidae > Phaedon > Phaedon cochleariae. The sequence goes on along the minus strand of OU896721.1, from coordinate 14,559,570 downwards.
TTAGTTTTCTTTGTTTTCTCACTTTCTCCTTTCGCTGTGCAGTTGACGGATTGAGACTATCACTGTAGAGGAGAATTCTCCTGACGGTAAGAGTCCGACCGAATAGGCCACTGCCAGAGTTGCTGAACGAATGATCGACGCTGGTCGGTAGTAGGCATTGGAGTGCGCTTACCCGGAGTGTTGGAGAGACACGTGACCTAGTGGGGTAGTTTTCTATCAGTACTAGGCTTGGAGTGCATGTCTCCTTCCATAGCTTTGTTCGGTGGCGACCTACTGGATCACCCGACGTCATTTCGAATCTAGCAACTCTGGTAGTCATTATCTTTTTGTATTTTTGTTTGTTTGAGGGGATATTTTTTTTTATGGATATAATTGTCAATCTCACTCAGGAGAGATTTACAGGTAAATCTCTTGGGAGTTGAGGGGGAGTGGTTACAATTCGAATTTAACTTAGTTGAAAACGGCTGTATCACTTACTTCAACAGTCATTTATTCGGATCAGGTTAATAATAACAATTTGTTACTGCATTTTGAAAGAGTTCATTCGGTGGGTTTCCAGCATTGCTCTCGGTCTTTTGCTGCGAGTGCTGTCTTCAATTGGTACTGGGTATTTTGTCTCACACTGTCATTCCTCTCGGCTCTGCATTTCACACTTTGTTTACCTTCGATCCTGCTATTAGTAGCTAAAACGAAGATAGCACTCTCAGTCTGATATGGGCATGACAAACCATGATTGTGGTAGAGAGGTACTCACCTCAGGGTTTTGTTCGCTCTCATTTTTCAATGGATTTATATCTGGAAACCAGGTAGTTATTTGGGTATGATTATGCTTCTTGTCTTCTCTCCTGGCTGAAGATAATCTGAAATGATGATATTTTATTATGATTTTAGTACTATGGAACTGCATGTCGTGTCATTTACGTAATGTTCGTTACACCTAAATTGCTTTGAGTATGGAATACTTACTCCTTGTGAGTTGTAATTCAGCCCTGTTTCTCATAGGTCCCTTGAAAATAATATATTGAGTGATATTATATAGTGGAGGGTTAATTCCACTGCTTATATAATCCTTGTGTATTGTCAAATCTGTATCAGCTGAGTGTCGACTGTCGACATCGTCACCTGTCACCTGACACCTCTGGTCTTATGGCACGGAACACAGAACACACAATGGTGTAAATCGACCGTCGACTTATTACTATTTAGTCTCCTCAACTTCGGGTCAATTCGGTGTTACACGGTGGATTACTTATCATTGACTTACAGTATTTAATCAAGGTCCGTGGTTTTGGTCATGACGACATAGTGAGTTTACTGGCGTGTCCAACATCGAGTTGATTGTCAGTTATACGGTTGACCAGCAGTAAGTTGTGAATCGGTTCTTAAAGCCTGATAGTGAAGTTCTGAGACTATTCGTCAAGTGAGTCGACCCTTGGTTGATACCACGGTGGTGCTTCGGTATCTGTCGCTATTTACCTAGGTATCTTCTTTCTCATTCGACTCCTTATTTTCTGGACTCGAAGAGACCTCTTCTTTCGCTTTCGACTCTTTGTTTCCTGGACTATTATTCTGTGTTCTATGTCAATGTGTATGAACGCTACTGCGCAGGCCTGGGTGGTTTTAAGTTCGTAATCGTTCGTAACGAATATCGGTTTGTAACGATGTTTCCGATATTTTCCCGGGTTTTATCAGTGTCATAACGGCGTCTCAAGATGCCCTACATCGAAACAAAGTGATGTAATTTTGCTTTGAAATGGGGAGTTATACCCAATATATTATTTGAATTTTGTATTTTTTCCGTGTACACCGTCACGATGGGAAATGACGTGCTTATGGGGTACAAAAAAATGTGTCAGGAGGACTTACAAGTCTCAAGCCTGGAAAGGGGACCATTTTGTAAAGTAGTGTCTGGTTGCATTGGTGCCGAGGAAGAGCTCCATAATTTGTACCGTGTTTGTGAACGGAATCCACAGTTAGTGGGATTATTTGGAGGTCTTCAACTCGCAACATTTCGTTTCCTCTGTTTTGGAAAGAAATACCCTATAAGGGGGATTACTAGCATCATTCAACCGGCCTACTCAATAGCCCGCCCACCATTCAAGGTATGTTGTACTACCATGTGCTATGCAGGTTCACTAGGCTTTGAATATAATCCTGTAAGTGATATTTCTTTTGTTTTAGGGCTTCTTCTTTTCCTTTTCGTTATCTACTTCACTTCCTTGGTTCTTTTCCTTCTCCTCTTGTCGATGTTCCTGCAAGATGTCTCCAGTTATCCTCGTTATCAGACTGCTGTCTGGTGCTGCATTATGCCAACCATTACACTGACCCAGTAGTTCCTGTCTAAGCAACCTGACACCAGTAGCGCTGCATTGTCTGGAAGCAGCCCAAGCCCTGAAAGTCACTCATTATAGTATCACCAGCTATATGTATGTACCTATGGTGTAGCTGCCAGAAAATACCTGCAATCTGGTAAGACTGCTCCATTTTTATCTCTATTAAAGAATAACCTACCACCAAGGATTTTCAAGTTAAACATTCCTCCTGCGGATCTACGTACTGTATGTGTAATGTTGACCTCAATAATTAATAAGGATATCATATTGTTGAATTCCCACTCACCACTGCAAACCGTAGTGATCACATTGGTGAATTATTATTGTTCTGGAAGAAACCAGACTTCAACATAATTGTGTCTGAATTCATGAATAAGGGGGGAGGTATTTCATAAGGTATATATGTTGAGGTACCTACATATTTTGTTGCTATTTACTTGATGGAAATGTTTTTCTAGTGCTGTCTACGTAGTAAGCAGCTTATGTCATAACCACCATATTCGACCATATTCAGTAAATGATACAGTCAAATTTATGGCTATAATTCCACCCTACCAACCTCACTCACCCCATTGTCCCACTGTGCTAGTCAGTGTTTGATCTCTACTGTTTATAATCAGGCACTTCAAACACTTATTTTTGTAACGAAAAATCTATCTCAATTTGCACATCCTTTGATTGAGGGTGAACAGCCTAAACCAATTTGTTAACAACTCTGGTAACAAAGCTGCTATAAACATTGCAACCCGTTACATGTTCTTCGAACTAACAACCAAAAAATCCTCACCATTTAGCTTTTCCAAATATGAAATCCTCACCATTTAGGTTTTCCAAATATGAACAAGCCTTCCCCCTCCCTTTTGCAGATGCAATATCTATAGTGAATGCGCTCGTTACTTTTATGTCTCTCAACTCCTTCTTCACAATGACGGCCTGTTTCGATACGAAGACGAACCATGCCGCCATCTCGATTCCAAGTATTTGTGTGGAAATAATTACTCAATCGATGGACTACATAACGAGATTGCCTCTTCTCGATTCTTCGAGTGAAGGACAGCAGACCCGCATGCCGAATAGTCACAGTAACGATCAATAAACAACTGATTGAAGAAATTAGCGAATCTTACTATATCGGTATTTTTCCTGATCATGAAAAAATCCAGACCAGATGAGACCGAACGGACTTCGTGGTGCTTCAAGGCACTTACCTTCTGAAAGTTCCATACCAGTGCAGTATCCAAACATCAGGATATGGGTACACTAACGAGAAGGGAGAATCCAACGAAACACCACTACTGCTTCCAAATATCAAGATTCAGGAACAAACGGAAAACAACCAGTTACATATGGACGACATCCAGTTAAATCAACTGCACGGGCTACAGCTGAGAGGGATCAGCATCCAACTTCTACAAATTGATGACCAAGATGCTTCGAGCTACTTTCCTTGGACCAACCCATTGTACGTAGTGGTAGCCCCGATAATACTTTATTTCGGCACGAGAATTGGTCGCAAATTCAGGAAGGCATCTGGAAAGAGCAACCAACCTACAGAACCAGCAGAAATTTTGTTCGTCCCATCCAAAACTTCCTCTTAGGGTTGAAGGAGTTGAACCAGCCGCACGAAATATGAAGATGTTGACGTTTCAGTTCATCGCACCTCAAGGATCGTCCGATTCATGCAATTCCGTATTTCTCACATTTTAACTTTCCTTACATTATTCATTCTGATTGTAGACTTAAAACCATTCGGTAAATTTTGATGAAAGTATTCCTCGAGCTCTCAAAAACGTTTTCCGTTCGTTGAGAAACTTGAGTCTGGTGAGGACATAGTGGAGAATGATGACGTTAGGAATCGGATTATCTGATTTCGTTTTATATGAAAATCGCCAGCAATCGCTTGGAAGACCGATACGACATCGAAGCTGGCAATGCATGATTCGCAGAAGAGGACCTGGTGCTGTTGAGCAATCCACAATAAAAACGAGGTATTTTTTCTGCACTACTGTTATCTTGGGAAAGACCTCGTACCGCCAAGAAGCAGATAAACGATGTTATCTAACGCATCAGTGAAGGATCCAGTGATACACCAAGAGTCGTTCATCCCAACAGACTAGCACTATTTGAGGAAACATAAGATCATCAAGTCCAACGAGTATTTCCAGAAGAAGAGAAACTCAAATTCGACGAATTTATTGATACATACGATGGTTCATCGAGAGCAAGGTGTGACGTTACCAAGAAAGAGCATTGCGACTCTTCCGCCACGCCTGTAGACTACGCACTAGCTCACTGTGTCACCGAGAATCTCTAGATGTCTCAAGAAATATTTCACAACTCTATAAAGAGATTCGGAGGGTTGGAGGAGCTTCATCAACAGGGTCCCTCCGTCGGTCGAGCACTAGCAGAAGAAGACATCAGCCCTGAAATTGAAAGGTCAACGTTTTATCTCATGACGATGTAGCCTACTATTCTCAACTCCAAAATAGTTATCAAAGAAAATAATGAAATGAGTTACATGTGTGCTATAAGTGAGTTCGTGTTTGATGGAAAATTCAAGTATGGGGGGCGCCACCCAATTTACTTAAAAAGTATATGTTGAATAGAGAAATTGAGAATATCACTGGAGTTCCAGGAGTCTAAATGAAAGAGCATTCTGTAATGAAACTCACAACTATTTTCCTGGATTGCTGAAACACCTGAAAAGGGGAATAAAACCATTTAAAATTCAAAACCTATTTATTTGGCCAAGAAGCAGACAAAGCTCCAAGATTGCTGCAGAGGACAGACTAGTATCACCAAGTTATGTCATATATTGAATAATAATAATAATAATAATAATAATACGTTTATTATTCACCAATACATGAGAGTACATGAGTAAGTATTTTGTAAAAGGCAAATAAAAGGTGAGAGTTCAGTTTTCTCTCTACCAGGTAGAAAGAAACTGTTCTTCCACTCAAACCTTACCTTAAACTAATCCTATAACTAAGCTTACAACTACTGACTAGGTCACAATAGCATAACATATAATGAATGCGAAATGGATGGAATGATCATGATCCACCAATGAAATGGGATGGTATGCTGAAACTTCATGAAGGTGCGCAAACTGAACTACTGCCTCATAGTACTATGGGGCAGTGTGGAAATTGAAGGAATAAAAAAGTGGTGATGATAATATAATTTCGATTAACAACTTGAAAAATTAAATCCCCAACGAAAACCTGGCTAGTATGACATGGTGGAGTCCTCTTCAGAAATCCTGTGAAACTCCTATCACAGGCTGCTTGGTGACATGGAATGCAGCATATGTCACTGAAGGCGCGATGATTGAGGAAGGTATCCCCTAGTATGGCCTAGAGTGAGCTGTTCTAACTGGGAGAGTCCTAGCGAAGGCAAAAATCAGGGTTTCTAGAAGGGACGGTCGAACCCGCCAAAGTCAAGCTGAGGAGGCTGGCAGAAGCGACTCACCCTCATCTCACAGACCCTGAGACACTCAGGCTATCCTACAACCCTATAGAAAAAAAAATTGTTTTGACCTCCCGTTCCGCACTATCAAATCAGCATCACCGGAACTCGCTCAATGTCCTCGAATATCGACTTACCTTCAGAAGAAGGGCTAGGAGGATCTGACATGGAGCCATGCTGTCGGCGTCCCATCGCAGGCACTTTCCGAGGTGGGGGTCACAAATCGACCAACCGGTCGACAAAAAAAAAAAAAACACATCACTTAATCTGGGTGAAATTCCACATAAAATCCCTTACAGGGTCAACTCTCTTTGAACAAAAGAATCACCACAAATTTTACATGTGTGCTCTTCAATGGCCACCTTGAAAAAAGCCAAGATGCCGGAAATGTCGTCCGCAGGTTTCCGCTATCTCCCCTCCACCTCTTTTCACGATGCCAATCCACAAAATTGGAACAACCCTAACATGGCCTACTCCCATTGGTCGGAACGTGTTCGTCAACTTCACATTTCTGAAAGGCGTAAGGAAACCAGCTGTAAATAAAAGAAGAATGTTCGACATCTTTTTCGTCGATTCGACACTTCTCCTGACGACTGTGCTAGGATGATAGCCATTCATGGCAAGTGACAGCGTTGACCGTGAGTACTGACGTGCGGAAGGAATACCTAACCTATCTTTTCAATCAATAAAATCAACATACCAGAAAAACTACAATTTACTGAATTATTCGAAGAATTATACCCGAATGATCCTAAAAATATACAATCAATCGTTCACCTCATCACCGCTAGAGCACACTTCAGGTAAGTCAACAGCTTTCCATTAGCAACAACAATTATTGAAACAGATAAGCATAGGACTCATATGAAAATATAGAATACTAATTCACTTTCTTCATTTTCAGGACCTGTTTACTTGGATCAGCACACCTCGAGGCTTTCATCACTTCCTACAGGTGTACTGAACGTATGGAGAATTGTGATATATGATGGAATGATCTTAGAAAACTGTGTATGAGTGTTTTACCTATCAATAAATGTTTCATCTTGTGAGAGATGTTCATTGATCTTTCAACTTAGTGTTCTCTGTAAGTATGTTTTCCTGATGATAACATTATTTAAAAGTTTATTTGAGAATTTATGAAAACAAAAAAATGAAAAAAATCTATAGTCTGCAAATTCAAACAATACACATACCCCTCTCCTGAGAGAAAAAATTGGAATACAGACAATTTTTTTCTGGAGGGCAATAAAAAATAATTTTTGTGAAGAGTCGGACTGCGCGTACCAAACGTTCCTTACAAGGAAGTCTAAGATTGGGCAAGTCTTAATTGGAAAACTCAAAAATTGTCAAAAGTCAAAATCGGTAGGTCACGTCCATCTTCATCAAAATTATATGGGCAACTCACAAACTTATTCAAATGTCAGAAATTATACATCGGGGAAATTATGATGTGTAGGCTGATCAGACCTACTGTGAATCATCATAAGGAAATACAAAATGATACCAAACCTACTATAGTAGGTACTTGGAGTTAAGGGGTCGGCTACATGGCCACCGACTCCAGATGAATAGCAGAGGAGGTCGGGCAAACCTCTCGAGGAAGCTATTCTCAAGACCGTCTGTGCGCGATGTAGAATCGCATCGTGCCCGAGGTGACCCTGCATGAACTAAACACAGCAGATCTAGACAAGGTAAGTCGAAAGAATCCTTCAAGTCAAGGTGTGAGAATTCCGTGCCGAGAACTGGATGGTAGCAAGGAGTGCTATCAAGAACGGAGCCTCTGGGACACAAGGTCGAATCCCAGAGTATAAAGACCATACTACGGCATGCGAGGCTCTGTCGTAGCGGACCAAAACTTTTCTAGCTACTCGTGGGATCGGAATGGATTCAAAAAACAAAGATAAAAAACCTGTTGAAAGGGCGGAGGTGACCACACCCAACCCAAGACAGAAGGCGGGCACGCCTGGTGCTAAGGCCACAAAAGGGCAAGCACCAAAAGTCAAAAACAAGGTAGTAGTATCTTCCCTTGAGGAACTAAATCTACTATCAGACGATGAGGTGAAAAAAGCACATATCGGAGGAGCTTCGAGGTTGAGGCATAAAGCCCACCTAGAAAAGGGCCTTGATTACATTTCAGCCAAAAGGCTGGTGATCGAGGAAAACTTTTTGAAAAGCAATTAACCCGCAAAGACCTTGAGGCTGGGACCTGCAGCAACTACGTCGAGAGAGGCCAGTGAAGGCACGAAAGCGACGAACCGACCACGGTCAACCAGTGCGACACCGCCACAGACCAGCCAGCTGAGGAAGAAACCAAGGCACGGAGGAGTATCCTTCAAAGATGCCCTTACCTCAGTTGAGGTTGCTGTGGTACACACGGGCTTCCCGGAGGTGAAAATGAGTACTGAAAGGCTCACAGAAGTCCAGGACTCAATCTCCGAGGCTCTGGATCAAATCCCCGTAGAGGGACCTCAAGTGCGATTTGCAAAATGCACTCATAAACCAGGATACATGGTTATGATGTGCGTGGATCGCACTAGTGCAGACTGATAGAAGGAAGTCATTACAACCATGAAATCCTGGGAGGAAACCTACGCCTGCACTACCTTATCCCTGATGAAAGAGGGCAAAAGCCAGAGGCAGGAAAAATTCCGCACCGGCTCAAAGACGCAAATCATGGGCTTAACACGCACCTTTGGACGGTTTGGGGCAAAACTCCTGCGGCCAAAAGTCAAACATGGGTATTCTCCATGGACAAACAGTCACTGAAAGAACTAGTGAAACTTGACATGTCTCCCTACTTCAATCTAGGGAGAAATGAATTCAGGCAGAAGGGGAAACATGTCAAGGAACAAGAAGGAGACGCCGATCCAATTCCGGAGGCCCAAGAGGCACAAGAAGAGGACGAGGTAGAGCCCTCCCAAAGTGGGAGTAGTCCTCTCAAGAAGAAAATACCACATGACAGCGCAACCCCCATGGAGGAGGATGATTCCTCGAAGGAGGCGGAAGAAGGGTTCAGTTCACAGAACTGAACCGTAGGATCAGGATTCTGCAGTTGAATCTCCATCATGCCAAGGCGTCCAGCGCTACGGTATGTAGGAGATTTGACAAAGAGGGTCTCGACCTGGCCCTCTTGCAAAAACCCTGGTTACATGGAGGAAGGGTAGCCGGCTTGAAGTCCAACCAAGGTTAAGTACTATACGTAGAAGGTGACAATAAACCACGCGCATGCATAGTATATAGCGAAAGAGTGAAATGCACAGTAATACCGGTGCTTTGCACTGGTGATGTTGTTACAGGACTCCTAACCACGCCGACAGAGGAAGGCACCAGAAGCTGGATAGTGAGCTCCGCGTATTTTCCAGGCGAGGAGGTTTGTCCACCACCGATACGCAACAGTTGCCGCCTACGAAGGTAACTGCCAGGAAAAACAAGACAACAAAACAATAAAACAATCTGGTGGAACAAGCATCTCGAATCCCTACGAGGGAAGGTGCGAAGGCTATTCAACAAAGCAAAACTCGACCAGAATTGGGCCACATATAAGGTTGACCTCACGCAGTACAACAAAGAGATTAGGAAATCGGAAAGGTAATCGTGAAAAAAGTTCTGTGAGGAGGTCACAGAAACCCCCACATGTTCAAGGATCCACAAAGTGCTAGCCGAAGAAGGTACTGTGAACCAAGTAGGTTTTCTGAAGAAGAATGACGATACCTACACGGCAACTTCCGAGGAGAGCCTGAAGATGCTCACTGAGGCACACTTTCCGGCCTCAGTAATTCTAAATGAGCCGATAGTGGCAGACAGCACCATTGGCAGGCCGAATAGGCCAACTGCCATGGAATGGAGGCTATCTACAGAGATATCGAGGTCAAACAGAATTAGGTAGGCTATTAATAAATTTAAACCTCATGAATTTATTTATTTATTCATTAAAAACAAACAGGTAGTGATACCTAATTACATGTTCCTTTCAAAACTAGCCTATAATATGTTTTCATTACAAATATACGTATCCCAATCCCATGTTTTTGAATAACAATGACAAAGCTGTATCATTTGTGTTTTCAATACATGTTGAAGAACAAAAAATTGTGAAAAATAATGATAATATTAATAATAATAACAATAATAATAATGATGAAATAGAGATACCCAGAAGTTAAATATATAATTGCTATCCCAGTTAAACGTCTATAATTGGCGACACTGCCATACCATCAAGGACACAACACTGATATCCAAGCATGCAAAGTAGCATCATTTTGAAGTTCGTTCAATTTGAAACAAATAAAAAATAATTTGAATTGAGATAATTGAGCATCACGTTCCCAAGTTTGGTAGAAAAGCAATATTTTATATCATTCGTGAATAGATATAGACGAAATGCGAGGAATATATACCTATATACTGAATACATTCAGATATCCATGTATCACATAATACAGATATATATATATATATATATATATATATATATAAATATATGAGAAATACTATGTCATATAGAGAATAATTACTGATTTCATGTACATAAGAGAAAGAAATGAAATTATAGTAACGAGATAAGAGCAGAAAGAAAAAAAAAACAGACTCAATTCCCTGTAGTGTAAGATATTCTTACAATTGTTATGCCTTCAAATCTCAGGGGGTGAGTGGTAAAAAAAAAATGGAATATATTTTTATTTACCCCTGAGTTTGGTTGATGGATTACCTAAGATTTACTAGGTGTTTCAAATCCTAATTGTATTGACAGTTGAAAAAGTGTTTTTAGTGCCCAGTTTGATACCGTAGAAACTAGACACTGGTAGTTCAGCAGGACAAATGGGTGGGTACGTTAGGCTTAGTAAAATACTAAGTTTGATAGGGATGAATATGCTCTCAATCACAAGTAAATTCTGAAATGACAAATAATGTGCTTCAAATGTTACTAGTTGGCTCAAGACTTCAAAGTAACTGAGTATCAATATAAATATTACCTTAGCAGTGTACAATTATTGCAACAACAAGAAATATAAATTGACTGACTGAAATCAACTCTTCAGATCAGTGTGAAATAATACATTAACTGCTGAAAATCAACTCTCTGAGACAGTATGATATTATATAACTCATTAAAGAACAAAATAACTCAGTAAATCAGTATTAATGAGACGAAAGAAATAATAAGGCCTTTTTTACCGCAGTGCATTTTTGGTTTACAAGAGTATATTTTGTAGCTATACTGAGTGTCTATCAAATCAATGACATGTTGCAATTATATCATGTTGAATGAAATTTCAAACTGATGAATTATGGTTGGTGGTAGTTTATCCCAAGTAAAATACTATTCCTGATGGTGCATGAAACGAACTCACCAAATTATGAGCAGGTGCTGATGTACAGGGGGATCAGGTGAAGTCGGCAGCGTCAGGTGGTGTCTCCTGTATGTCGCCTTTCAGCCACAAATGAAAAGGCTTCTAGAGCAGGCGAAAACAGAGCTACAGCACCAACGTAGACTCCAGTACAGCAGTCCCAGGGAGCTGAAGGGGGCCAAATCTCGAATGCGACGATCGGGAGAGAAGGCTTTAGCCCGATAAAAGGAATCCTTGGATGTTGTGTGGGTTCCAGGAGTGGTGGTGCAGGTCGGCTCGGCCACGTGGATTTCAGCCACGAAGAATCCCTCTATAGAGGCGACAGGAATTTCATCCCAGCGATGATAATGGATATCCCGAATTTGAGATCTTTTCCTAATAAGACAAATTCGAAATTATTCAAGAAACAGATCTCACGGCTTACTTTTGTGACCAGGCTGGTAGACTGCTGCAGACAAAATGGTGCCTATGAAGATCGAAGGGGCTGTCCTTGCCACATCTCCTCGGAAGATCACCCTTTTTTGTGTATCTCTCCCTATACTCCCACACACATCAATCACACGGACGATATAAAATTATAGGCGGGAGATATCCCCGCGAACACCCTGTACATGGTGTTTCTACCTCACCAGTGTAGTGAAAAATATGTCGATAATATCAAGAGAGGTATCTCGACCATCAGAAAAGAAAGAATATCATTGAATCACCATCTATTCCAAGTCAGAATATATTATTGCCAGTTATTATTGTTTGGATTTGAAACTTCAAATATTCAAACGCGGTCATGCGCAACTGAGGATCATTGTAGACCTGAATAATGGGGCGAAATATGTCATCATCTTCTTCCCGTGCGATGACCCTTTATCACAATGTAACATAACCTATAACGCCCATACTTACAAGGAATTAGTGCCAAGTGATAGTTTTACATACATCGATGTCGATGGCGAGAGTGTGCTCTGTTTTAAAAATTTAAATTCAGTGAGAAATAATAAACATAAAAAGTTATAACTTATATCAGTGTGCAGCTGGAAAAATAACCAATTTGAAAGTGAAAACTGTGTGGTAATTCCAAGGAAATCAGGTGACCTTTCCATTTTGCCATTATTGAAATTGCTTTCAAAGAGTCACAGACCCAAATATCATCACTAAAAACCGGCTGATAAGCAGTTCATGAAAAACACTGAGTGGAATCACTGACCATAGGCGTACCATTTGAAATTATTTAAAAATTGAAATTGCTCAAAACTGAAAATGGTTAATTTCGAATGTTGCAAACAGAAAATTTTTCCGGCGAGTTATTATATTTGCATTCGATGTTTCAATGTTTTCCACAAGAGCTGTGCTATGGCAAACAAGCAAAAATTTTCCTTTGAAGGAGATTTCAAATTGACCTGCTGTGAAACCATTGACGAGTCGGACACAAATAGAAGTATTGACATAAGTATATTGGAACGTACAATCTCAGAAATTTCGGAAGAGAGTAACACAAGAGGAAAACATATAGAAAAACTTCGCAAAGAAAACAAGATATTTAATGAAGAAGCAGTACAAAGAGAAGAAGAACTGGTGCAAATAATCAAGCAACAAGAGTTCGCGATACAACAAGCTGAACGGAAAATAGGTGAAATGGAGAAAATAATAGAAACACTAACGAACAAAAAGATAATGAAGACAACTTGTACCCAAACTGAAATAGTAAACAAAGAAAAAAGCATACAAACGGAACCTACTACTTCTGACTGTAGTATGCAAACATGTTCTCCAAGGATGAAGGACGAATCGACAAACATGTCGGGACTACAGCAATCATTGGATGACGAAACTAACCGATCCAACGAAAATCTGCACTATAGCATAAAAAATTGTATAAAGGAAGAACTAAGACTATCTGTTGATTACATTATTGAGAAAATTTCACAGACTGATATCAAAATAGATGCGATAAAGGACTCCAATATTGATCTGGTGTCACTTTTGACAAACAAAGATAACTTGATCAGGGATAGTTCCCATTCAAGTTACAGTAAACCGAGGACATCATCAACCATCCAGCAAACTATTAATGATGAAGAAGGTATGGAGACAAACATTAAAAACTCTGAGGCAGAAATAGAGCGCAGACCAACTCAGTTTTTTCGTGCCAACACTCAACACAAAAAAACATTCAATGAGCATACACGAGAACAGTGTCAGAGACCTCAGTCCTTTAGTACAAAAATGCCGTCACAAAAAAAGCGCAATTATCCACCTAGAAGACAATATGGTGAAAATAATCTCCACTCAAGAAACTACAAACAATACAATATTAACCCAAAATGCCACTACTCTCCTCAACTATACACAAAAGAAACCACAAAAGAAAACACAAACTCTACATATACCACCCTCGGAATTGGACATCCTAGAAACTACAACAGAGCTCCTTCAAGAACATATCGGCACCCTGGACCACACTACCCAACCAGAATCTTCCACAACAGCAAGTACTACTCTTCCGCATCAAACTCATTCTATGAAATGCAAAACCACAACCAACCCTAAATCAATATCCCTTATGTTATTAAATATTCAGTCAGCCAGAAACAAAGTTAACGAATTATCTGTTCTCCTAGAGGAATTAAATCGTCCAGATCTGATTTTGTTGACTGAACATTGGCTTGCTCTTAATGAACCTCTTTACTTACCTCATTATACAGAAGTGTCTAGATACAGTAGAATTGAGAGCATCCATGGAGGAACTATGATTTTTCAAAATAATTCACTAAATGTAAATTTCGTAAACGTGGAAAAATTCAATGATTATTTGGAAGAAAAAACATTTGAATTTTGCTTGTTGCATTCACAAAAATTGAATATGTATGTAGTATGTGTTTATAGAACCCCCACATCTGATGTGAATATTTTCATACAAAAGTTAGAACAGCTTCTCAATGTACTTCCGTTAAATGCAACTATTCTGGTAGCAGGAGATTTAAATATTAATTACGCTGACAAGAAATCTCTAGCCACCCAATCTCTAAATAATCTTTTAACCTCATTTAACTTGACTATGCATATAGAGTCCCCTACACGAATCTCTCAGTATTCTGCCACAACTATAGATTATATATGTACGAATTTGGACAAACAATATATTACTTGGGATATTACTTCATCTGGCTTGTCCGACCATGAAGCTATTTTATGCTGCTGTAAAGTAAATTCTATAGTAAACAGAAATAAATTCAGATTTGGTAGATTATACAGTAAAAAAAACTATGATAAATTTTATAATGCATGCCTGAATACCAATTGGGACATTGTGAACAATGAACAAGATTCATTCTCAAATTTTTACAGTCATTTGGTGAATATTTTCAATAGCTCATTTCCGATCCGAAAATTAAAAATCAAGCAGAGAAAACAGTGGATTACTCAGGGCATAAAAATTTCAGCAAATAATATGCGATCGCTACACTATATTCGGAAGTTTAATAGTGATATCTTATTTCAAAGATACTTTAGTAGATACCGCAGTATCTATAGGCAAGTTGTCAGACAAGCAAAAGAAAATTACTATAAAAGTAGATTCGAGCAAGCTGAAAATAAATCGAAAGAGACTTGGCAAGTAATAAATGAGCTAAGAGGTAAATCTAATAAAGTACATGAAGTTCCACTTTCACCAAACATTCTTAACGAATATTACTGCTCTGTTGCAGAAAGATTGGCTGAAAAATTGACTACTTTTAACGACCCTTTGGGACAATTTAAAAACCCATTTATTTCTGAAACTTGCATTCTATATGACACTGATATTTATGAGCTGAAACAGGTGATAGTTTCCATTGGAAAAAAGTTGTCATCTGGTTACGACGACATTACAGCAAACATTTTGAAAAATCTCCCAGATAATATGTTACAAATCTTAACGAACATTATTAATGTATCATTCCAATCAGGAAAGTTTCCTGATTTCCTGAAGGTATCATTGGTAATACCACTATATAAAGGTGGAAATCAGGACGACCCCTCGAATTATCGGCCTATTTCCCTAATTCCCACTTTAGGAAAACTTATAGAAAAATTAGTCAAGATAAGGATAACTGCATTTCTGTCGAAACATAAAATCGTCATAAAAGAACAGTTTGGCTTTCAAAGCGGCAAAGGCACTAATGATGCAATCTTCTCTCTCATGGAAAAAGTTTATACTGGAATCAATGGTGGCGAGGTTGCTGCGGCAGTATTTTGCGATTTTTCGAAGGCATTCGACTGTGTGGATCACGAGATACTGCTGCGGAAGCTTCCTTACTACGGCTTCAGAGGAGTGATACTGAGCTGGTTCAGCTCATATTTATCGGGTCGTAGCCAGATGGTGGAAACGAACCATCGCTCAGGAATTGGGAATCTACGTAAAGGTGTGCCTCAAGGTTCAATACTGGGGCCAATATTGTTCCTCATCTACGTTAACGATTTGACAAGTATAAATATCTCGGGAAAATTCACACTATTTGCGGACGATACTACCATTTTTTGGCAATCGGACAATGCAAATGATTTAACTAAAATCATATCTAACGATATGATGAAAGTAAAGAGTTGGTGTGATTCAAATCATCTTTCTCTAAACATTTCGAAAACTAAGATAGTAGCTTTCAGATGCGAACTTGAGAATATATCCATTGGAAATGACATTATTGAGAACAAAAATAGCTTAAAATTTTTGGGGGTACATATCGATAGAAAACTAAAATTTGAAGACCATATTTATGCCCTGTGTAACAAAGTGTCCTCTGGTTGTTATGCGGTCAGAGTGGTCGCAAATGAACTTGGTTTAACAGCAGCTAGGTCTGTTTATTTTTCTCTGGTGGAATCTCACCTGAGATATGGAATTCCATTTTGGGGCGTATGTAGTGGTTATCTACTACAAAATATTTTAATTTTGCAAAAACGAGCCGTAAGATATATGTGCAAATCAAAACGTACAGATTCCTGCAGACCACTCTTTACCACTCATGGAATTCTAACGGTGATTTCTATCTTTATAATGGAAACAGTATGTTTAATTAAAAAATATTTGAAGAAATTTCAATCATCCTCACCAACCCATTATGTGACAAGGCAATGCAACAACATTAAGTTGCCAATACCAATGACATCAGTCATAAAGGATTCCATTATCTATAATGGCTGTAAAATGTTCAACCATTTGCCAAAGAATATAACAGAAATACAATCTTTACAATGCTTCAGGAAGGCTGTGAAATGTTTTTTAAGTGATAGGCCATACTATAATGTACAAGAATTTTATAATGATAATCCCTGAAATCAATGCTGTATTTTAAATTTGGCTTGTGATACACTCAATGTGATTTTTATATTTTTATTATTAATTTACTTATATGTTAGGACAGGCTGGTTTATTATTTACCAGTATCCTGTACGACCTATGTGTTTTTTTATATATACAAACTGATTATGTATCAAGTGAAAATTAATTAATTTAAAAGCACTTTTACATATATTACATTATAGATTAAGTTGAACTTTGTCCACAAGATTATTCTTATGACAATAAAGTATACTCTCTCTCTCTCTCTCTCTCAAATCAACGAACAGGTACATAATGGCGAAGATACAGAGTGCCAAATCATCATAACGAGATATAGTGCTGATTGTGAGCCGTTAGAGCCCGTATTCGTGATAATAGCAAGGGAACTATGAGTCAATGTTCCATGATGACAATGTTGAAAATTCGAGAAGATGCATGCAGAGATTCGCAGATAGCGGTCATCCGTCATTAGTGTCATTACCGTCAATAGAGACTAAAAGTCATCAAGCTGACAGGGACATTTTCAATAATTACAATAAATACATAACAATGATATTTATTCGAAAATATATCGGCAACAATAATTACAAGAATGATACTCGAAATTCAAGATGAAATTTGGCGAAATACCTGTGGACTTGATCAGTCATGTGCGACAATTCCAGGAACCAACTACCTACCAAAAATTTGTAAACAAAACATTATGACCAAGAGGTATGCAATAACGATCACTAGTAGGCTTAAAATCACAATATTATTCCTTATTAACAGCAAAAATAGAGTCAGAATCAATAACAACGAACAGAGAAATACCAATCGATAGCCAGTAGTAAACATCACAGATGAATTAAATTATGAACCAATGAAAAACAGAGTGAAAAGTAGGTAAACAATAATGCATAGCTCTGTTTTCCGCAGTATTTTCGTAACGTCATGAACGAAGTGTAACACAATAATATACTAATCTTATTGGAAACGGCAATCGATCGTATCTGTCTCCTGAAGTCTGATTCTGTTTTTGGAAATATATCTAAATAATCAGATTAGTAGTTATACTACCGCGTACCTGGGCCCAGTCCATCCAGTTCTCGAGCTCTTGCAGACAATAGGGGGGTCTAGTTGTGGTTTGTGCAGACTTTTTCAGGTGCACAAGTGTCGTCGACAATGACCAGAAGGTGTTGTCACCGGAGATTCACCTTGTCACATGTATTTCCACCTGTCTCACCTGTGTCACCGAATGAATTTGCGATTCACCTTGCCTATTTGTGGTTTGTGCAGACTTTTCCAGGTGCACATGTGTCATCGACAATGACCAGAAGATGTTGTCACCGAAGATTCACTTTGTCACCTGTCACCTATAGGTATATTTCACCTGTTTCACCTACTTTACTGATTCACAATTATATGTTCCAAATTCTAGTTCCACAGACCTCAATCACCCTATATACATGTTTGAAATATCAATTGGATATCGCAAGCTGACCCAGAGGTCAACAGTATCATGTATTTGGTGGAGCATAATATGTAATTCATAATAATAGATATCATGTTCCTATAATGCATATTTGAGAGATACATTGTTCTTCAACCTGGTAATTGTACTTTGATCTATAATTTTTTCCATCAAATGAAGTTATATCTCAAAAAGCATTCATTCATTACATACATGAAATTACGAGGATGTGGTCGCGAGTTTTTGATGATGAAGAAAGATTCTGTCAGGGGCCTGTCATAGGCAGATCAGGCCATTTTTCTTAGATATAATGTGGAAAATGAGTTGAAAATAACTGTTTTGGCAAGTGATATAGTTACAATAGAAGATATAAATACTAAAAGACAAATTATGTTGTCTCATTGTGAATTCGAAGAGTTTCTGGATTTTATGGAAAAGCAAGATAGTGCCCTGAAAGTGTTTTGCGATTACGAATATACATTTGATGATTTAACATTGAATTATTGGTCAGAGGATGAAATGAATCATGTGATTCTTATGAAAAACAATATGGAACTTTGGGTTCATCTAGATGTTATCGAGAAAATCCAAGTGAATAAGTTACGTGATATGTGAAGCAACCCAAGCACTGAATTAGAGGGTGAATCGGTTACAAATTAGCTGGCCACAAAGTATTTATTGATATGCATCACACTTGGTAGCTCAATATCCCATTCCTGCGGCCGGGGTAGGTGATGCCTGAAACAGAAATTCAGAAAAAATCAGAACCAGATAGTTGGTTCATAAAGAAATACTCACTCAGTTTATAGTATAGTCAGGCCTTTCCTTGGTTCGAGTTCCCTGAAATCGTTTGGTCTCACCTGCAAAATAGTTAAAGATATTCATCTATTGGATAATATTGCAATATTATGAAACCCACCTTGCATGGAGTTATAAACAATAATAGTTCGGTCAGCTGGCTTTTCTGTGGAGGTTGAAATGAGCAGTTTGATTGGATACATCTTCTTTTTCTGGCTTCCATAGAGCCAAATTTTTAACCTAAACACAAATGGAGCCAAGTGTGTACCTTGACATTTTGTCTGGATTTCGGGGAGATATTGACATCTGACCGAATGAGGCGTGAGATTCTAAATATAACCTGTGCAGGTATAGAAAACGTGCTTTCGCATTTTTGCGGATTTTTCTCGAGTAATCGAATTATTTGATGAAGTCAAAGTAGTCAAAGGATGGTCCACTGACTACTCAACTATGTTGGATGGAGACTCCTGCTAAATGATTTTGATTATCAGATTCCATCATTTCAACTCACCGTAGTTGCTACTCTTGGCCACCTGAAATCGAGGTCTGCTCATGTCTGATCAATTTACAGCCATTTACAGCTCAACTCGCGATAGTCCTTGGGATTCAATCATGTTATATATATGGTGGTATTGTAATTTGTAGGGACAACATAGGTTTCGAGTTTACTTGGACTTGACCAGTTCATAGAGTCTGTTCAACCAGCTTAGCTTCACTCATGCTCATTTGCTGCTAACTGCTTTGCTTTCCTCTCCCACTTCATGAAAACTGTAGATCTAGAGACTATTGATGTATCTTAGGAAAGAACGTTCCTGCCTGGTCTGGCTCATATAGCACCTACTTGGAATGCTGGATGTATTGCTGGGTCCAAATACAACTAAAGCGTCATCAAGCTTCTCAAGTGAGCGTTATCTGGTCCTTTATGGGAATAGCTAGTAACCATATTGCTTGTGCCTCTGCAATACGTTTATAAGGCTTCTGTGAGATAGTTGACCATATCCTGAGCTTCAGCATTTCATTGGTCCATTATTGATTGAGTTATCTATAGTTCAAATAGTTTGCACTACTGTGAACTTTTGGTATCGATACCCTAAGGGAACTTGGGTATATATCTCCATACATGGTGATAGGTAAGGTGTTATTCGTGAAGATTTGATAACTATCATTCTGTGTATGCCGGGCACCACTTACTTGACAAAAATACACTTCATTCGAGCAACCACCTGAAATGAAACACTACCCATCGCTGTACAATAAATTATTGTTTTTCCACACCCTGAGTTTCATTTTATCCTGGAATTATTATTACTATCTTATCAGGTTTAATTAAAAAACAATGAAGCAAGTATAATCAAAACTGAATATCTCAAAGAATTCATCAATACTGTCGAATCTTTCAATCTGAAATTGACCATAAATGAAGTTACCCGTGAAAACGCAGTGGAGGGGCGGTGTTCGCCCCACTCACATGGAACCTAACCTAACCTAACCTACCCGTGAAAACTATAACGGTTATAACAGTGGAAGCTGCTTGGACAATATAATTGTCGATTCAGCTGAAATATACTCTGTTAAAAATGTGAAATCCTATTTGTCGGATCACCACTGCCAAATTCTATCATTTAACATCACATCTAACTGTTTTAAAACTATATTCAAAACTCGCATCTTTTCAGATGAAGCAATAAACGAGTTTTGCACTGATATAGGTAATGAGGATTTTTCCATTGTTTACGAGGCATGTACTGTAGATGAAAAATATAATTTATTCATAAATACTTTCCTACTATACTTTAACGAACACTTTCCGCTCAAATCGAAAAAACAAATAGTAGTAATGTGAAATCTACTTACAAATCTCCTGAAATCATATCAGCAGAAAACAAAATGATTCATTCACAAGATTCATCTAATAAATTAACAGAATATAAAGATTATTTCAAAGCTGCTCAAAAGCATGATAATCAATTGTTGAAGGATGCAAAAAATGAATATTCTGAAGAAAAACTGTCTAATTCTAAAAATGTTACGAAAACCCCATGGCGAATCATTTTTGAACTCAATGGGTATAAAAAGAAAAATGAAGCACAGCCCTGCTTTGATGATTATTCAGTGGGTGCAGAGACATTTAATCGTTTTTTTTTATGGAAAGGCTACTAAAATAATCTTGCAGAAGTTTCAATTGAAGAACTTTCATACATGTGAAATTCCTTATAATAATACTAGTTTTTGTTTTCAAGAGATAACTTCAGGAAAATTAATGGAAATTTGCAATGGGATAGATGGTACAAAAAGTTCAGGGCATGACGATGTGCCTATGTAATTAACCAAGAAAAGTTTACCTCACTTCTGTGAACCGCTTATCCATATCATAAATTTTTCATTATATACAGGGCGATGTCCTACAAATACTAAATTTGCAGTAGTTGAACCTTGCTTTAAATCAGGCGACCCTGAATGATGAATAACAAACCAATTAGCCTACTTTGTGCAATTTCAAAATTTTTCGAAATAGTTGTTTATGAACAAACTTTTGCTTTATTCCAACTGAAAAATCTACTCAATTCAAATCAGCATGGTTTCTTTAGGGGTAGGAGCACTGAAACTGCTCTTTTTGAGTTAATAAATGATCAACAGTGGCCTGGACGCTGGAAACATGTCCTGCGGGATTTTCCTGGATTTGTCCAGAGCTTTCGACTGCATTGACTTTGATATTCTATTCAATAAATTAAAACACTATGGAATCAGAGATACAGAGTTAAATTGGTTTAAAAGTTACATGACCGGACGCACACACACTTTGAAGCTGAAGGATCAAAATACAAATGAATATATACGGTCCTCGGCTCTGAAGGTGTCCAGGGGGGTGCCGCAGGGCAGCGTATCAGGGCCACTCATATTCATCATCTGCATCAATGATCTCTTATCAATTGCCGAAAGAGATCAAACTGTCATTAACTATGCAGATTATACTACATTGTTATTTACCGCTTCAAATTTTCCTCAACTAACGCTTAATGGTAATTCACTCATGGTTAACATAGAAAATTGGTTCTAAAGCAGTGATACCTTAAATATTTCCACAATTCAAAAGCGAGCTATTCGAATAATCAAAAAGTTGAGTTATCTCACTTCTTGTAAAACTCACTTCAGCTTCCTAAATTTACTTACTGTTCCAGCATTGTACATATATGAGTGTATTGAATTTGTGTTCAAAAATAGGTCATATTTCCTACAATTCAGCATAACTCATAACTATAGTACTAGGAACATCTCAAATTACAATATTCCATATCATAGGTTAGCGGGGTTAGCCTGTTTTGAGAAAGGTGCTCTATACTCCTGTATAAAATTATTTAATCATTTACCAACACATATAAAACTGGAAAAAAATTTTCAACTAGTGAAGAAGCCTATACTTAACTTCTTATGTAATCTGTTACCCTATTCCTTGAATGATTATTTTGAGCAGTTCCTGGATAGTGCAGTAGGTTCAGAATACTTAAATTTTGCATCCTCACTATAAATGTTTTATATTATATTATATTATGTATTGATTTTTAGTCCTATTTCTGAATGTTCTGTGACTGGCTTGTATATATTACCAATGTATTTGGCATGTTTGTAATATGTAATTTAAGTGCAATAAATTATTATTATTAAAATTATTATTATTATTATAATGCATACAGCAGCCATTACAATGAACATAGTAATTATCAATGGGCACAACTATAACCCTGCATTTTGCTATTCCACATGTATACAGTTCGAGGGAATACAATTTTGGTCACAATTTGGAACGACTTTGAGGCGAAATGATGTATATTACAAGCAGAACAAAAAACCTTGACGTCCAGAAGGTTCAGAAGATAGGTGGTTTATGAAACGTTGAAAATTCTTCTATGGACAACTTAGTGTTTTGTATTGTTCCGATTACCTGAGATTGGCAGATTCCCTCTGTGAGTTCGATTCAACAGTTGATTCGAAGAACAGCAAACTTATAGATACTCGTACCACATTAGCTGTTGATGATTTGCAGTTTAATATCCCACTTTCATTTCCTTCAACACGGATGTATAACGTTGAAGATGAATATTCTAGTATCTTGCACTCATATCATCCATCAACTGTCGAACATTCAACTGTACATCACATATCAACTGAAGGCCACCTTCTCCTTTTTAGATCCTTCTAGTTCACATCCCAAGAGGCTGAAATATGTGGAGAAGGCATTTGACATCTCGTTCAAATAGTGATGTGCCGGCCTCCATCATCTTCAGTACGGTTCAGGTAGTCGACCAGTTCATATGCGTTCATTTCGCTCCGCTCCAAAACCTGATGAATTTCGTTGAAATAGTACATAATTCGAGTTCGACAGTAATCGCTGTTTGCTAGTTAGAAGTTCATCTTCCTAAGTAGTGTACATTAAGCTCTATCAAGTATTTTTGTTTATGCGTAACATTAGTTGTAACGTAAAATTTCATCAAAAAATTATATGATTTCAAAGTCACTTACATTGGAAACGTTCATCGCTTCTTCTTATACTCCGCCATTTCCACCGATTGAAAGAATTTACCTCTGAATATAATGGCCAGTGTCGGTGCAGCGGATTGGCTACAACGATTGCGAGCAATACTGATGCAGCTCACCTAACTATCACAGAGTGTTGCTAATATTCGGATACTCCTGGAATAGCGAAATTGACATTCATCATACAGGGCATGGAAAGAAATTCTGAATTAAGACTCTATCACGAATCTGCGATTAGAGGTCTATAAAAAATTACAAGTTTCCATCGTTCAACTTTGAACCCCCTGATTGGGTATGAAAGTGTTTAAAAGGAATATTCTCAGATGAATAATGAACATACAAATATGGATATAAATTCATATAGAGTAATACATTGAGAATTCGCATTCTCTATGTTCGTCGTGGCATATAGCCAGGAAAGTAGTTGTTTTCTATTGAATCAACTGAAAAAGAGTAAATATTCTCATCTCATAGAGAATGCGAATTCTCAATGTATTACTTTATATAAATATATATCCATTTTTGTATGTTCATAATTTATCTGAGAATATTCCTTTTCAATAATATTTTTGCTGGAATGAGGAAATGTTTCTACAGGAGAAGCATTGCTGAAAATTTTCAACATTGTTACTGGCGTGTTCGCCAAAACGTAGAATCCAGTAGAGCTGATGATAAATCTTCGCGCAGATGTAGCCAGCCACATGGGAAGTCCATTCCTGCTTCGGCTCCGATTGTGAATACACTATGGACTGCATTCATAGAAAAAACAAGACTGATATTTGAATACAGAACAATTGGCAACTTATGTTACACTCAAAGTGTGTCGTTGGTGATGAAACTATTCTGCTCCAACTACCTCCTGGAGCTGTCAATCCAACCTATACTGGGTTTACGGCTCCTGAATAATAAATTTCTTAAGGTGACTGGCATGGAAAATTTCTTACTCTACGCCACTGTCTGGGTTAACCAATACTAACGTCGCATAACTAATCTGCTTTATCATCTGATAGGGGCATTCGAACAATAATAAGAAATTCTTGGTCTCCGGGACGAGAGCAAAAGAATTGAAATTTGATCTCAATAACACCAAATTGCCTGGAATAAATCCTGAAAAAGTTCTTCTTGGACTATTCACACGTCTACGCGCAGCTTCACCCTCTATATATTTTCGAGCGATGATTAATTTATCATTGGGGACAATGAAGTCAGGATTTGGTGGACGATAACGAAGTGTGATTTTCTCGCCGATTTCTAAACTGGAGTTCTTTTGGATTGAACCTAGTTGATTCGTGTATCACGTTGTTCAGGAAATTACCTAATTCAACAACCTCGAATGCCCAACGAGTGTGCTCATTATGTCAGTATACACGAAACAGTCTTTCCAATTCTCTCATGACACAATCGCTTTAGGATGTCCCACAGAGGTATAAATTACGCGTTTGTCGAAAGCATTTAACGCTTTCTTCCAATTCGAGGAAGACA
The DNA here is from genome assembly GCA_918026855.4 of Phaedon cochleariae. Lineage (NCBI taxonomy): Eukaryota > Metazoa > Arthropoda > Insecta > Coleoptera > Chrysomelidae > Phaedon > Phaedon cochleariae. The sequence continues at coordinate 14,534,835 of OU896721.1, read as the reverse complement.
AGAATCTTTTAGAGATACCACAATTTGGAAAATAGTCCACGGTTAGTCGGTTTAAGCAAGAGCGCGTCGTGACTGTTTTGAGAGGATATAACGAAACGTGTTTTCTTGAGATATTCAAGTCCACTAGAATATAGGAGGCACCTGCGCGGCTGCGGGAAAGTGGCCCAAATAAATCGAGTGCAACGAAATCCCCCCTTGATTCAGCTAAAATCAGGTGTTGCGGCGGATTCGGCAAAATTGATATCGCATTTGACGTCGCGAGAAAGTTGAGTAGCCAAAATTCCGCGTTTAAGAGCGGACAAGCACTTGAAGGTATCGAAATGTCCTAACGCAACGTGGACAGCTTCACTGAAGGTATCTCTGAGCACGGTCGGGATACACAGTGAACTATTTTCTTCATCACTCCTACGGTGGTGAAAAATATCATTGTGCAGAAAAAATTTGGAGGAGAACAAATCACCTGCTTGAAGAGATCCCCGGATGCTGGACAGTTTAGGATCCCCAAGTTAGTACTGCTTGATTTGCATCAATATTGACATACAATTTTCAGGTAATTTGAAAATTTTTGTCGTTTGGAGTAGTAACGAGGGACTATCAGCTATCAAGTTATCACTAACACGTATGTGCTTGATTATAAAAATATGTTCTTGCGAAGCTAGAGCCTAACAAGTAACTCGCGGAAAAAGTAATCGACAACTATTCAAATAAGTAACTGCTTCGTTATCGGTGTGTCCTACGAAAGTACAGCCGAGTAAATAAACACGCCAAGTCCTTAGCGCGAGAACCACAACCAGAACTTATTTTTTAGAGCTGCAATATTATCGTTCTCTTCCTATCAGAAGCCTATTCCATCAAGCGACAGCTTTGCGTTCACTACCAATGATCTGAAATAATTGCGCCGCGATACCTTCATCACTGGCGTCGGTTTCGACTTGAAATGTGATTTCAGGGTCGTGGAAATATAAATAGAGTTGTAGATTTCATTTTTTTTTCCATATTTTTAAATGAGTACTCTTGAGTTGAGCCCCATTTCCAGGAAGCTTTTTCACGTAATAAGGTAGTCAGAGGTTTACTCATTTGAGTAGAATGCGAACAAGAAGTCAGATCGAACTGGCAGAGACCTAAGAATTCCTGGATTTCTGTAATATATTCCGGGGCTTCATAATCGACAATCGCCTGTATCCGGTTGTGATCGGGTAGAAAACCTTGTTCATCCAGGACATAGCCTGAGAAGTTTATATTTTTATAGAAAAAATGGCACATTTTCAGCGTGAGAGTCAAGCCAATCTCCTTCAAACGTTCAAAAACTAGTTTCAGGTGAAATGAATTGTCCCCAGAAGTGTCGCTTGACAGCAATGTCATCTACATATGGGATGAGAAAACCAGAAAATTCGACGCCGAAAATTTTGTCAATGCACCGAGTGAAGGCCGAAACAGCATTCACCAAGCCAAGCGAATTCTCAATTGCTTTATATAAATATATATACATTTTTGTATGTTCATAATTCATCTGGGAATATTCCTTTCCAACACTCCCATACCCAATCAGGGGGTTCAAATTTAAACAATGGAAACTTATGATTTTTATAGACCTCTAATCGCAGATTCGGGATAGAGTCTCAATTCAGAATTTCTTGCCACGCTCTGTATGATGAATGTCAATGTATCATACACCGAAAAGTTGGAATAAATGCTTCGGTTTCCAAGAACGAATCCAGTAAACTTATGACATTTGGGGCGGAGGGGAATCTGCCAGGAAGAATAATTCAAGTCCAATTTGGTTTTGTACTTGAATCATCTCATCATCCTCATAATTCCATTTATTCTACGTAGAAGTTCATGATTTTTTTTCTTGTGATTTCATTCAATTCACGGAGAAAAATTCTCACCGAATCGTCTTTCTTCAGGGTAACCATGAGCGGCGAAACAAAAGGGGTGGCACTCCACGAAATTAACCTCTACCGTTTCATCAATGGTCTGTTGCACTACTTCCCGATGAGCTAGAGGTACCAGATATGGTTCAATAACAAATTCACTGTCTCCAGTCGGTTTTTCATCGTGATGATATGATTTGGTTAATCCAGGTTCATTCGTTAACACGGAATCATATTTTTTTATCAGCCGATAAAGAATTTGCTGTTTGTACTCTGAGAGACATTCTGTATGCGAAATTCGAATATTTGCATCCAAACTTGAAATGTTTTCAGGCTTTTTACGAATACTTTCCCTCCTGAAATGGTTTTTATATTTGGATTAATTATGAGGACATGTCTCGTGAAGGACCGGAATATCTAGTAAGCACAATCGCTCATTATGCATGGTTGAAAGACATTGTTCTTTATTCAGGTTCAACTCCGAGTTGATGGACCTCAAGAAATCAACACCTAGTATCACTGGATGAATCAATTCAGGAATCAATAGAAATTTGAAAGTAAATTTATATCCCAGAATAGAAAGAGTTAACTGTACCAGCAAGTTGACTTTTTGTTGAGAGGCCTTGAAAGCGTCAGAAATTCTCACACCGGTACATGGAAAATGCGGTATGATATCGTGAAAACTATGCAGTTGATTCCAAAGAATATCTGAAAAACAACAAATTTGACTGCCTGTGTCTATCAGCGCTGGAAAACTGAAATTGTGAATTTTTATAACAACTAGGGGCGATGTGTCGTTCAATGAGTCATGATCAAAATCACAATCATCTACGAACAAAATCATCACGCGGATTATCATTCACAATAGTATCGGTCTTTGGGAGCAATCCAGTTACATCAGGCTGTTTTGATAGCTGTCCTGCTCGTTTACGGGCTCCTCGCCTCCTGTCAGTATTAGATTCGTTCCGATTATGATTTTAATTCCGCTTCAAGACTGCTGAACCAGAAAAGTTTGATCTACGGAATGGGCAGTTCAGTCGGCCGGAATGACCTTGGTCATTATGATAATATATGTCGGCTCGTTCTAGATGTTCGCTTGAGCTTGAGCAGAATGATCACATTGTAACAGTGAAGAAGATACCTGCGGTTGTAATGTTCTCTCTATGGAAGCGAGTGAAAGTTTTTCTAGGTAGGGGGAAATCAAATGCTGAGCTTATACCAAAGAACTATTAGGAAACTCAACAAACGATTCGTCTTCTTTGTGATTTTTTTTTTAAAAAACATGGGTTGTTTTGAAACTTTCCGATACAGCGTTAAGAAAAAATATTTGCAACTTTAAGGCAAACCTTTTACGACCTCTGTTCATGGAAACTTCTTTCCTTGAGACATCAAGTGCGTCCCACATATCATGAAACATTCTAGTGTTCATCAACTGTAAAAATTCGAGGAATTTTTTCTTGGAATATTTTTGAAAATCCGTTCAGTAAATGAAGATCATTTTATTACCAAAATTACTCGTTACTGTTGAACATTACTAGCTAGGGGTAATAATTATTATAGGTACTTGGTGAACACAGTGTGGTACTTTCATTTAGCAATTTTCAAAATATCAAAAATAGTTTTCTCGATAATGTTGTCCACTATTGAAACA
>OU896721.1:14488366-14530810 GCA_918026855.4 Phaedon cochleariae | reverse complement strand
AAGTTGATCTCAAATACCCTGAATGTATCCATGATCTCCATAAAGATTTACCTCTTGCACCTGAAAAACTAATTCCTCCTAATTCAAAATTACCAAAGCTGATGACTACATTATATGATGAAGAAAAATATATTTTACACTATAAAAGTTTGAAGCAATATTTGGCCAACGGATTAGTAGTCGATAAAATTCACAGAATTTTAAGGTTCAGGCAATCAAAGTGGTTAAAACCATATATTGATCTGAATACAGATTTGCGTAGAAATTCAAAAAATGAGTTTGGTAAGGTTACTTCCAAAACAGTGATAAATGCCGTTTATGGTAAGACTATGGAGAATCTGCGAAAACATAGGATAGTTAAATTGGCGAAAAGTTGGGATGGTCGATATGGTGCAAAACATCTGATTTCCAGTCCTAGGTTTCATAACCGAACTATATTTGATGAAATGCTGATGGCAATTGAAATGAAAAAAACCAATATAATATTCAATAAACCCTTGTATATCGGTATGGCTATCTTAGATATATCAAAAACTTGTGTTTACAGTTTTCATTACGATTACATGTTGAAAAAATTCAAATTACCAGATTGTAAGTTGCTTTATACAGATACAGACAGTCTCATATATGAATTACATTGTGATGATGTATATGAAGAAGTAATCAAAAAAGATTTGACCAAATTTGATACAAGTGATTACCCTATAGATAATAAATATAGTATACCGTTAGTGAATAAAAAAGTAGCCGGTTTGATGAAAGATGAAATGCTGGGGGAAATAATAACTGACTTTGTTGGTCTACGTTCAAAACAATATACTTTTCTAGTCAATAGTAATAAACCAAACACAGAGGGTGGAAAAAAGTGTATTAAAAAGTCAAAAGGTGTAAAATTTTATGTAGTCAAGAAAAAAATCACATTTGACGATTATTTGGACTGTTTGAAAAATAATAAGGAGAAATATGAAAAGCAAAGAAACATCCAATCACGTTCACATGAAGTTTATTCTATTGAACAAACGAAAATAGTTTTGAGTCCATTCGATGACAAGAGGTATTTAATTGATGGTTCCACAGATACTTTACCTTATGGTCATTACAGTATTCTTGAGGTTGGTTGAGATTTCGCTATGGAATCCATTCAAATTCAGATATATCTTGTATGATAAAATGTTTTTATGTAAAAGCAATTTTGTACTTCAATTTTAAATTAGGTATTTCTAATTCTATGAGATGAAAGTATTCTTGTGGTTGGTTGAGATTTCGCTATGGAATCCATTCAAATTTAGATATATCTTGTATGATAAAATGTTTTTATGTAAAACCAATTCTGTACTTCAATTTCAAATTAGGTATTTCTAATTCTATGAGATGAAATCAGGTATTTCTAATTCTATGAGATAAAAGTATTCTTGTGGTTAATTGAGATTTCGATATGGAATCCATTCAAATTCATGTAACAATTCAGTCTGGCAAAATGTTGTATGTGACACCAAATTTGTACTTAAATTCCTGTACTGAATTTGAATGTAAAAACTAAATTTTCGAAATAAATATCTCCAGAACACATTGTTTTTTTATTATTTTTTATTCATGGTATTCATAACATCATTTTTATAATATAACAAACATTCTCTGAATGCATATCCTTCCACACTTTTACTCAAAATATCACAAATTGCAATGATAATAGATTCTTCATTCAATTCATTATTGGATTGCACCAAAAGTTTTTTAGCTAGTTCCAGAATATTATGATAAAAACTATAGAATGATAAATTTCTCAGCATATCTATTTTATGTTGAATGATTATGTTGTCAAAATATATGATATTCCGGACAGCTTCTTCTCCCAAATATATTGTAGCATTGGTAGCACTCTGCACTTTCAAAATTTTGATATCCATGAAAGTTGTTGGTGTTATCTTCACTTGTTCATCACTGTCCAAGTCTTGTACTTCAGCTGGATCACTGTCCATCTCCATGAATTCGATCAGCAGTTTACGGAAAATGAACATAACATTCGCCCATTCACTAGTGTTGAATGATATGGAATCATTATTTTTTTTCAGTCTTATTGCCGGTTCGAAACATCTAGCAACACTCATACCGCAACATATTTCCAGTGGTGGATCTTCAATTTTGAATGAAGATTCCAAAATATATGGTCCATCATTGATTATTCTTTGTTTGATCATTTGATTTATTCTTTCTACTTCACTCCAATAATCGCTGGTAGTTTCCGAACTGACATAATCACTATCGAAACACATTGTTTCAACTAACATACTTGGATTAAACGTAGATCTTATTTATAGTACACCTGAAGGTTTCTGGTGGTGAAAGGTAGGTAGCAGCAGTGAAAGGTAGCAGCAGTGAAAGGTAAGACATTGCGAGTTACACAACGTTACCTTTCATGATCCATGAATTGTGCGATTTATCAAGGCCGAGCCATTTAACATACATTTTATTTCCTTTCGTTCTCAATACTTTTTCAATCAAATATACATCGGGATACTTCACTTTTTGTAATTCTTGTTCATAAAATGCACCTTGAATTGGATTCTTCGACATGTCTTGCAAGTAATATGTTGTCGGGTTTGTTGCACGAATTTTTATAATTTTAAATACTTCATTTGACCAATTTGGGGTGTAACCTTTAGAAAACGCCTCTCGAAATTTACTTATTCGAACATGATCATTTTCTTTATACTTTGGTTAGTTAGTTGTTTTCATGTGACTATAAACCGTATTCAAAAGTAACTGTTCGTTTCTCTCATTCACTTGCACTGGTTTTAACCCGATGGTTCTGTGTTTTTTGTTATTGTACATTGAAACGATATCTGCTAGAATGTGTGTCCATTTATAATTACCTTGGACACTAAATTGTTTCCACATCATATTTTTCAATGTTCTATTCACACGTTCTACAATGCTGGCTTTCACACTAGAAAATGTGCTATAATGGTTTATCTTGAATTTCTGCATAAGCTCATTGAATTCTATATTATAGAATTCTCGCCCTCGGTCAGTATGTAAATTTTTTGGGGTTGATACTGATAGAATTTTCTTCATGGCATGTGTGACATCTTTTGCTGACTTACTTTTGACAGCTTCACACCAAACGTATTTGGAGAATGCGTTGATGACAACCAAAATATATTTGTATCCCTTGTTGAATTTAGCATATGGAATCATTTCAACCAAATCAGCTTCCCACAAATCATTCAATCCTTTGAGTATGACTCGTCTTCTATAAAATCGTCTTCTCGCAGGTTTATGAAGTCCCGCTACCACCTCTTTCTTAATATCAGACATGCTTGGTAATGGGAGAATGCACGACTAACTGAAGGTATAAATTATCGTCAGTAACATTCGGCTTAGCAAAGAATTTCAAAGTCGTGCCTCTTGTCAATTTCTGACCAATTAAGTCTCTAGCTTCTATTGTATTATTGTTGACAACAACTGATAATTTACTTGGATAATTATCTATGGCAATTATAAGCCCCTCTCTTAGAGGAAATGTATAATCAACCGAATTATTATTTAATTCATATTGCCATGGTGTTGGGAGTCGCTTAGTCACTTTTGATATAGTTCCACTAATGGTAATAACACTTTCACTGTATAGCTGAAATATATTCACAGGTTGTTGATCAACAGAGTAGTTTCGCTGGGATCGATCTACTCGTTGTGGTTTCAACATATGTCTGCCAAATTTATCTATAGGCATGATACCTGTACTGGAGAAACTAAATGAATAAACACAAAATCTGTTGTGTATTTATTTGATTATTTTCGCTTCTCTAAGCTCCTCAATTACAGATATTATCTCATTATTATGACCAGTATGACCTGCATGTTGTTCCGCTATAAGTAATTTCAATCTCTCAACCAATTCGTTGTAGTCATCATAATATTTGTAATCTATTTTCTTGTTATTGAGTTTCATCGTCGCCATTCCTTTTCCACTTACAGATTGAGATCTAGTGAGTATCCGACGTTTTTCCAAGAGTTTTTTCCCAACTTGTTTAGCCATAGAATGAAGTAACGTTACTCTAGTCTTGATTATAGTTGTAAATTTTTCTGCACTTGATGTTGATAGACCGTTCGAAGGATTATACTGCAAATAAATGGCATTAGTGTTTTTAACAATGTCAATGTAGTTATCGACATCTTTGGGTTTGTATTCGAGTGGATGTTTTTTGAACATCAATTCATATAGACCTGGTGTACCGTTATAGGATACTTCATTTATCAAAAAATGTGGACCAAGGAATTCTATAACACTATCACCTATCATCCAACTATCCGTTGTGAGTTCATATCTGACACCGAATGTATGATCAAATTGATCTGGATCACTTGTGAATATATCTTCAATGTAAGCCCTAGGAAGAGGTTTCTCATATTTTTCCAAATATTTCTCTAATTCTGGTTGTCGGACAGCCTGGAGATTTTCAACTTGTTGTCGTAATTGCCTGAGACTCTGATCGAAATAACTTATTTCCGGTTCATGTAAGAATGTTTCTTCATTTTGTGGAATCGTTTGGAATGTTTCTTCATTTTGTGGAATCGTTTCATCTGGTAGCAATTTATAATACTGTTTCTGTTGGGGAGTTGAGAATGAATCAGGTTCAGTTTTCTCCACTTTAGGAACTGCCGTTTCATTGATTGATGATAGTAATTTTCTTAAAGGATCAGTTATTGGTTCATATGTTTTTTCCAATGAAGTTTTCGATTGAGCAATATCTGACTTGAGCCCTTGGTATTTTTTCTTGACAGATTGTCTGGCTTTCACCAACTGTTTTGCTAGATTAACCTCCATAACTATACTGTTACCTGACGAATGATTCACATCAATTTAAACTATCAAAATTTCATTGAATCCTTTCCTATATCTACCTTTCCCGATATCTACATCCTTGTCAATCACAACAAATCCATGATTCTCCTTCCAACAGAATGAACACAACTCAGAAAATTTCTGAAATGTCATATCCACATTAACATGATCATCGTAAATGTGTTTCAAATTTGTTACATCTTGTTTGAAAATGATTATAAGATTGCTATTATCTCTTATCAATTGTTTCGGTATGGAACTATAAGTCTGGCATAAATAAAATACATCTGTGTTCTTGTGCCGTCCAAAACAAAAAAAATCTCTAATAATATTCTGATTGCATGTGGCGACGTCATCGAATATGATAATAGAATTCGGAGCTACTTCATCTGGAGTAATTACTTCATCTCCATCATGATATTCGAAATATCCAATCTCCTTTAACGGTTTGAATAGCAACCTCAAATATTCATATTTTGGTTGATACAGGGACTTGGAATACAGATACACATTTTCGAATCTCAATCCATTTGGTTCATCTAGCAAACTAATCATACAATTCGTCTTACCGCATCCTGAAGAGCCAACCATTAAGGCACGTTTTGAGTTTCCTTCAAATATATCTCCATGTTTCTTGAATTGATTGTTAATGATATAATTATCATGATTGGTTACAGAAAGTTTCACCTTGTGTTCCTCAACCCTCATCTTCGAATGAATAACAAATATAAAAACACTAACATTTTATGAAAACTGCATTGTAGTTCTTACTACCGCACGTATATCAAATGCATCTGTACAATCAACAACTCAGTAATCATAGTGACACGAAAGGAGCAGGTTTATTGAATACTCTCATAGATAAACTCCCTTTCGAATTGCATCTACCTGGTTATCATTTTTGCGGACCGGGAACAAAGTTATCTGAGCGACTTGCCCGTGGAGACAAAGGCATTAATCAATTAGACGAAGCCTGTAAAGAACACGATATAGCATACTCCAAATACAGAGATTTGAATAGAAGAAACAAAGCCGATCGTATTTTGTCTGAGCGTGCATTGAGCCGTTTTAACAATCAGAACTCCAATCTTGGTGAAAAGATCGCATCACTAGGAATCGCAGGAATAATGAAAACTAAAAGCAAACTAGGAATGGGATTGAAAAAAGGAGGTGCGCTTACTTTCAATCAAGCGATTCGAAAAGCACGAAATAGTGTCAAAAGTAAAAATATTGATCTACTCCGAGCTGCACACCAAGCATTATCCTCTATTGGCAATAGAAAAGTTCTGAAACCAAAGAAAAGAATCATTCCTATTCCCAAATCTGGAGGGTTCATTCCACTAATTCCTCTATTCGCAGCTCTTGGTGCTCTTGGTAGTCTTGGAGGAGGGGCAGCAGGAATCGCTCAAGCCATAAACAAAGCTAAAGCGGCAAAAGAACAGCTGGATGAACAAAAACGTCATAATTTGAAGATGGAACAGCAATCATTGGGAAAAGGGTTGTTCTTGAAACCTTACAAACGTGGATATGGATTATTCCTAAAACCATATTCAAAAAACTGAAAATGAAGCTACCACGCCGTCCATTGACGAATGTAGATTTATTGAAATATGTTGACAAACTACAAATACCACATTTCCGAGGAGTGTTCATGTTGGATGAATTACCCAATAAAATCAGAAGATACGAGAGCGGTATTGTCAATCTTGACAAAAAAAGTGGTGAAGGGACACATTGGGTGTGTTTTATCAAATCGAGACAAAATATCTCGTACTTTGATAGTTATGGAAACTTGAGACCTCCTCTCGAACTCATAAAATATTTCTACAGCGATGGTAGCTCTAACAACGTAGAGTATAATTATGATGATTTTCAGTTGGGCAATCCTTATAATTGCGGTCAACTCTGCCTCAAATTCTTATATAATATGTACCACACTTGAAAATCATGTAGTACATCATAGATAATGTCGCTAGCATTTTCATTATCTGGTTCATCCTCTGTGCTCAGTTCGGATTTCAATCCAGCCATACATCTGGAGGAAAATACTGAATATGGTATAGGACTTACTAGTTTCGAAACATTCAATGTAATTCCCAATGTAGATGAACAAAATAACCAATTCGTTTTCGGTGACAATGATAATTCCATCACGATTCCAGTGGGATCCTATGAAATCAATGATCTCCAGGATATTATATCTTCTAGAGTCAAAGATATCGACAAAGAAGCAAGAATCGATATCATTCCCAATTTCAACACTCTATCAGTGACCATAAATACAAATAGGAGGATCAATTTCACTGATAATTCTATTGGTGGATTATTGGGATTTAGTAATCGTATCTTGGAAGCAGATCAAATTCACACATCGGATACCACAGTGAACATTTTGAGTGTCAATGCTATCAATATATATTGTAATATAGCAACACAAAGTTATCATAACGGCCAAGAAAACCATTCGATTCACACTTTCAGTCCAGTTGTTCCTCCAGGATACAAGATTATCGTAACTGTGGATTCAATTATCTATTTCAAGATAAGTGTACGGACAATAGACAACATCACCATCAAAATATTGGATCAAGCTGGAAGACTCATTAATTTTCGAGGCGAAACCATAACTGTCAGCCTTCACTTGAAAAAACTCGGATAATTATGGTTATTAAGTACAATAGGATGGTCGACCCCATTTGGTATAAGGGAGCAAAGATTTTAGGAAAACCCACCAGTGTGAAGAAAAACACCAAGAGACTAACACGTTCCAATCGTCTTTTTTTAAAGTCTCTAGGATTTACGCTTCTAATATAATGGATATTTTGAATATCAATCAAAAACCGTTAGTTGACCAATCAATTCAAGAAAAGGAGTATCACACATACCAACCATTTCTACAAAAATTTGAATACAATGACGAAATTAGAATATCAATTCAGGAGCTTGATACATATACTTTGCCATGTGAAAGTTACCTATACATTGAAGGTCGTTTGACGCAATCCAATGGAACGGCTATCGACAAACTCAGATTCATCAATAATGCTATAAACTTTCTATTCAGAGAGGTAAGGTATGAATTGAATGGTATAACAATTGATTCAGTTAGAAATATTGGCCTCGTATCGACAATAAAGGGGTACTTATCATATAATGCGAATGAAAGCGTCAACTTGCAAAACGCAGGTTGGTTTCCGAAAGTGAATTTCGCCAACAAGGATGAGAAAGTTCTTGTAGATGCTAAAGGAAATTTCAGCGTATGTATCCCACTTTCCTTCATCATGGGTTTCTTCGAGGACTATCGAAAGGTGATTTTGAATATGAAACAGGAATTGGTGTTGATTCGAAGCAATGACGACATCGACGCCACATACAGTTCCGATGTGAAGGAAATTCCAAAAGTACACATCGACAAGATATTCTGGAGAGTGCCTCACGTTTTATTAGATATTCCACAACAATTGCTGTTCACTAAAATGGTAGAAAAAAATCAAGAAATATTTCTAGCATTCCGAAGTTGGGAACTCATAGAATACCCCAAATTGCCTACATCCACAAAAACGACATGGCCTGTCAAAACGACAAATCAGTTGGAAACACCACGTCACATCATCGTTGTCTTCCAAACAGACTGAAAAAATAATATAAAATCAGATTCAAGTAAATTCGATGATTGCGACTTGACAAATATTCGAGTTTTCTTGAATAGTGACAGATACCCATATAATGACTTATATCTGAATTTCACTGCTAATAAAACTTCCCAATTATATTCCATGTTCGCAAATTTCAGACCATCGTATTATGGATCTAGTAAGGAACCTATATTTTCACCGAAGGAGTTTGTAGAGAACATCCCTATGGCATACATCGACTGTTCCCATCAGAAAGAATCTTTGCAAAGTGGATCAGTTGTGATGAGAATAGAGTTTGGAACAGCCAAAGCAATTCCAGACAACACTTCAGCATTCTGTTTAATTTTACATGATAAAATGTTCAGCTACAGTCCTTTGACAAAAATTGTCAAGCAATTGTAAAATAAATTCTTCATCCCCCCACTATACTCTTTAATTTTAAAGATAACATTCAAGTAGTTGATAATTTCAGTTGTGTATCATCATCCACGCAATGAAGTTATTAAGTATAGATATCCAAGGGTTCTCGTTATCCAATACGTTTTACCCCAAAGAACTATCAATTTCGAATGGCTATCAGATCAACAACTATTTATTCAAAGCAGCCGTTCCATTTTGTGCACTTCAGGAAGCAGACAAAAAACAAGTTCGTTGGCTAGAACGAAATTTCCATGGGCTAACATACTCTTCTGGGTTGATAGACTATGATGAATTACCGAATATACTATCAGAACATCTCAAAGATGTTGACTTAGTTTATGTAAGAGGACACCAAAAACTCGAATTTCTGAATTCGGTGCTAACGTCATCTCACAGACCCAAAATAGTCAATATCGAAATTTTTGACAATGTCATGGATACTGTCAAATTCAAGGCTGATAGTCCTCTATGCATGCACCATAATTCCAGTGACAACAATATGTGCAGTTTTCGAAATTGCAGGGATTTACATAATTGGATAAGTAGTCTCCTACCCCAATGACCTTTTCATTTGTTTGCTGGCCGCTCAGATGTGCATCAACGACTTATTGAATCAATATATCAGAAACCTGAAGGAACTCAAAATGACTATCGACATTTTTGAGATGACGAAGAATTTCAACAGCATCAAGATAAGCTCAAGAGAAGAAGAAACATGGAACCAACAGGTTTTTTCCAATCCGAGACGATTCCAAAAAAACAAAATCACCACAACCAAACGAGTCACTTTGAAATGTCCTACTTTTAGTTAATACAATTATCAAATAATACTCTTTGTTTGATTCACTGATCCCTCCCTTAGGTTATATCCAAAATGTACAGTACCCTGAGTACTGCGTTCATTATAGCGGGTCTCAGAATACTTGATACTGTGACAAGCAGGAGAATTCTCCCCGGCTCATTTCTGAGATGCTTCACCACCTGATCCTGAGATCGCAAGAATTTCCATCAAATAATACATAGGTAGATTCTAGTATCATTGATCTCTGAATCGACGTAGGATCAAATAACACATAGGTCGATTCTAGTATCAATAATACATAGGTCGATTCTAGTATCATTGATCTCTGAATCGACCTAGGATCGAATAACACATAGGTCGATTCTAGTATCAATAATACATAGGTCGATTCTAGTATCATTGATCTCTGAATCGACCTAGGATCAAATAACATATAGGTCGATTATAGTATCATTGATCTCTGAATCGACCTATGTGTTATTTGATCCTAGGTCGATTCTAGTATCTTGATATTAGAATCGACCTTGTATATCTACTCATATGCAATTCCCATTTTCTGAAGGGTATCAGGATGGGAGTGTCGGCTTTGATTGCCTTCAAAAGTTGCAATTTGATTTGATCGTTCGGAAATAGTCTTTTCACTTTGAGTTCCACGTTTTCGATTTCCAATTGTACTTTTGTGGGTACAACAGCGGTGCCAACAGCATTTCCGGTGATTTTGAAGCAGTTGTTATCGTTTCCAGCTCTTACCAAACGAATGGAATGTTTACCATATGAGACCCATTCATAATCGTTGGGAATATTCAGCAGATGCTTCAATGGGATGAACATACTGAATGCCAAACTTGCTGCATTTATGACCTCAACGTTATTGGGGTAGGTCCATCCTGCTATAGCCAATTGTTTCGTATCTTCGGCACTGTAGAACAAATAACCTCTGACAGTGCTCACAGTACCAACATCACGTACTGATTCCAATTCCTTGCCATTCTGATCATAACTGATGGATTGAAACATATAGGCACCGGCATTATTGACGAAAGCTACATGTCCAGCACCTTCAGTCCTCGTAACTTTTCCACTGATGTGTAAGATACTTTCATAGAGAGCATCGAAGGCATCAGTGCCGAAAGTTTTAGGAAGACTCACTGTGTTGTGTGTAGAAGTGCTCCGTGAAAACTTGTATTTTGCATGTGAAAAAAAGGAGTTTTTCCATCAGATCTTGGACCAACAGTTAATCAAAGTGAGTCTAATTCGATTAACAGAAGATAAAGGACAAAATTAGATTAGGTCATAGGAGAATTGGAATAAATCAGATATAACCGATTCAATCAACCTGTGACAATAAAGGCCAAATTTGTATTTCAGATACTACTATAAGAAGGGTACCTTTTTATCACATGAAGGAGGAGGCCAATTCCACCAATAGTCATTTCACTCGGAATAAATATGCCAGATGATCAGAGATTATTTATGTTGATTCAGAAAGCAAACGAAGAACAAACAGATAGATTAGCCAAAGTTGCAGAAACTCAAACTGAATTACTTAGGGATGAAATTAGAAAGAACGTAAGAGAAATCGAAGGAAAAGTAGATGTCGCTCTACAAAAAATTGAAGACCTAAAGAAAAAATACATCGAGACAGAAAGACGACTGAGAAGAAACAACATTGTAATATTTGGTTTTCAACCAACAGAAGACCTACTGCGCGGAACACTCAACAAATTGAACGAAATACTTCACCTGGGGCTTCAATAAAGTGATGTTAATAATATTTACATCACAGGGAAGGAGAAACCAGCAATTATTATTGAACTTCTCACATTTCTGAAGAAAAAACTGATCTTCTCTAAAGTAAAGGAACTAAAAGGTAGTGGAATTGCAATTACTAACGACCTTTGCTACGAAGATAGAGAAGACAGAAAAGTTCTCAGATTTCATCAACAAAAAGCACTGGAACAAAAACTCGAAGCCAAAATTAAAGGAAACACTTTAATTGTTGATAACACAGTGTATACTCCAGAAGACCTTCTGAAATTAGAGACAAATCTACAGTCTGAAGAAGATTCAGAAAACGAAGAAACACCATTGGTTCAGCTACTTTCAGGAAGACACGATAAGGAAATCGTAGGAGATATTTCTATGAAACGGAAGCGAAGAAAAATAACATTCAGTCCGAATTCCCAAACCGCTGGTGGAAGCGTACAACGCACTCGGAGCCAGAAAAAGCAAACTGATAAAAATTGATGCGTTATTACTCTATTCATGAATAGCTAATTTTGTTACCTGATGATTCTATCGCCTATTTATGAAATCACTTTTCAATGTTGAAATTATTTTGAAATTATATTATAGTAAAAGTACCCTTATATATCACATAAGCAATGAACCAATATATCAGAGATTTTGATATAAATGATATTCAAACAATTAATATAGATACTGAAAATGAGTTTTTTGATCGTATAGATGAAGACGAACATTATTTTTCCATATTTCACTGCAACATCCGTAGCGTAAACAAAAATTTCAATGAAATAATGCTTCTTTTGAATGATTTCATCCAACAAAGCTTTCATTTTGATCTCATTATATTTTCTGAAACATGGATAGTGCAAGATTTGCAATTCTTCAAAATAAATGGCTATACTACTCTATATAACGAAGGAAAATACAACCAGAACGATGGTGTAATGGTTCATGTTAGGGATGTATACAATATTTCTTCAACTTCTGATATCAGGAACCTAGGCGACGTCAAAGTACTCAATACTTCTTTGAAAAGAAACAACCAAAGAATTCTTGCGAGCGCACTCTATAGACCGCATGGTACGTGTCCCAATACATTTAACAATGAGTTGAACACCTATCTAGACAATTTATCTCATCAAACTGAGTATGATTCGCATTTTATTGTAGGTGATGTGAATATAGATATTAAATCTAACAAAGATTACTGTTAAGAATATCTAGATATTCTCAGTGAATATGGCTTTAAGGCGTTAATTAATTCATATACAAGAATCAGAAATGGATCTAGATCTTGTATTGATCTCATTTTTGTTAAGAACAAGAATGACGGAAAATACAAATCATTCGTGTATAATACGGATATAACGGATCACTATCCAGTGATGGCGCTCCTCACAATCGATAAACTATCAACAAAAAATACCAAAATCAACACCATTTCAAAACTCAATCAAATGAAACTAAAAAATATCCTTGAGCACGAAACTTGGGATGCTGTATATAATTCAACAGATTTAGATACAATCACAGATCATTTAATAAAAAGAATACAAAATGCCACTAAACTTGCCACCGATACTATTGTAATAAATAACAAACAGAAAAGACAACCGTGGATAACTACAGCGCTCATCAAATCAGCACAAACAAAACATAAGCTTTATAGAAGATATCAGCATGACCCAACTGATGTATTATTGGAACGTGAATATAAATCCTATAAAAATAAATTTAATAAAGTAATCAACTCAGCGAAAGTACACTATTTTCGAGAGAAGCTTGATGAAAATCGTGATGACTCGAAACTTCTTTGGGATACTGTAAACCAATACACAAATAAAAAATCTGAAAATAACTCAATTAAGGAAATCAACCTGAACGGAAACATCATCAATAAACAAAAAGATATAGCCAATTGTTTCAACAAATATTTCGCAGAAATTGGAAGAAAGCTTGCGACAAATATCACCAAGCCCGTGCCATCGATCATTAGTAGAAATATTATTGAAAACTCAATTTTTTTGTACCCGACCGATGAATCGGAAGTGGAAGGTGTTATCAACGAGCTGAAACCGAAAAAATCTCCTGGCATAGACAGCATTACTGCGAATATTCTGAAAATAGCAAAGAGTTATATTAAAGGACCACTGTCGTATATCATTAATAAAATGTTTGTATCTGGATACTATCCTGTTAGTTTAAAAAAAGGAATTATTAAACCAATTTTCAAAAAGGGCAACCACTCACTCATGTCAAACTATCGGCCAATATCCCTTATTTCAAATCTATCAAAAGTCATTGAAAAAATAATCAAAAAACGAATAATTTCTTTTTTTGAAAAAAATAAGGTAATTTCTAATAAGCAATTTGGTTTTAGACAAAGTGTATCAACAGAAGATGCGATTATTCATCTTACAAACAATTTACATTGAAAGTTGGACCAGAACCGTGCTGTGCTTGGTGTGTTTCTCGACCTGACAAAAGCCTTCGACACGGTCGATCATACAATAATGATTAACTGTCTGGAGGACACTGGCTTTCGAGGTAACAGTCTCAACCTAATGAAATCTTACTTGAACAACCGTATACAGATTGTTAAAATTGACGAAAACCTGAGCGACGAAAGAATAATTGAACTTGGGGTTCCCCAGGGTACTGTTCTGGGACCATTATTGTTCACAATCTATATCAATGGTCTTCTCAAACTAGAGAGTAGTGGAATTATATCATCCTCTGCCGATGATACAGTAATTGTGTACGATGATGATTCATGGGGTAGTGTGAAACAGATAGCTGAGAAAGATTTGAGGAACCTAAAATTATGGTTCGATGAGATATCTCTCACTATAAACTTTGAGAAAACACGATACATCCCATTCAGCTGCAACAAAACCAAGATTCTCCAACACAAAAAACTTACCATAAATTTAAATCCACCCATTGATATCGAAGAGTCAGATCATATAAAGTATTTGGGGGTGGAAATTGACAGAAATTTGAAATGGGATGTTCACGTGAAATATTTGGTCAAAAAACTGAGATGCATTCTCTTCAAATTCAGACAGTTGAAAAAGATCTTGAATTTCTCACAGCTGAAACAAATATACTTCTCATTGGTAGAATCGCACATTCAATACGGAATTGTAGGTTGGGGGGGTATGTATAAAAGTCATCTGAAAAATCTCGAGATCATCCAGAAATATTTTATAAAAATCATGCTGGGGGAAAAAAGAACGTATAGGAGTGATCTCGTATATGTATCCAGTGAACTATGAACTTACAACATAAAAAAAGAGCGGAACTAGTTGAAATAAATCATGAATACAATACCAGGCACAAAAAAAAAATATGAGAACAACAACTTTCAAGTTCCAAAAAGGTTTGAGCCAAAGATCGTATGGATTTTTGGCACCACATATTTATCGCAAGGTTCCCAACATAATAAAAGTAACCGCAAACAAAAACCAGTTTAAGAAATATTTGAGATCGTGGCTTTATACTATTCCTCGAAGGGAATTACACAACTGGATCGATCTGATAATCTAATTAAAAAAAATATATATATTCATTGATTCTGTACTGACGCATTGTTACATTAGGACATTTTTGGATTTCTTATCAGGTATAGCAAAATTTATATGAGTATTTCATCTCATGACCAGAAGGTATCCAAGAAAATGTGGATACAAAACATAATCAAATTATAGTATATATGTTCATTTTCAATATCTACAGTGTTTTTATATCAAATTATATTGAATAAAATCAAAGTTTTTATTGTTATTGAATAATACCTACTGGATTGTTTAACATGATGTAAAAATTATGTATTTAATTAGTAATTGCTTAATCTGCTTTTCATTTTCAATAATAGCTGTTTATTATATATAACATAATATCAGCCAATCAAATTATGAATTATTTATTGTATTCAATCAGACCTACTGAATGATTCAACTCTTTATAAAACTTATGTATTTAATTATTAATTCTTAACAAATATTCACGATTCGATTTAGAAATTTATTAGAGAGACACCGAACACGTACTAATCTACGGATTTCAGTGTATCTACTCGCTCTATTTATTTCCATATCGTTTCAACTATTTGTAAAAAAAACTGTTTGTTTATATTGGGAATAAATAAATTATTATTATTATTGATGTAGATTTCTATGACATCATTATTGCGAAACGACTTGACGTAAGGGTAGTATGTTCTCCATTCTACTTTTTGTATGGACTCGTCGACGTGAGGCTCTCGGAATATGTTGAACACTTGAGAGGATAACATGATGGCCGGGTGACTTGAGAAATGCTATATTCCGCGTACTGAGTGGGCGGCGGGCAATGTGGTTGATGAATGTCTTCTTGAAGACTGAAGGAGCAGGAACGGAGGTGCGACTCTTATGAACACTCAGGACCATAATTTTTTCAGTTCCAATCGGATGATGACTTCTTCGTTTCGGAAATTGACAGGTTGAAAGTTTTGATCGAGCACTCTGAGCGTGATGTTGTAGATCTCGTTTGTATGGGCAGCGATGGGTAAATAAATGAGGCGATACGGTGTTTCGTCGATAGCGTAACCAAGGTCAGCATCGATGGCAAATCCGTAGATCGTGTGAGATGGTATGTCGTTGTAGAAGGCCCCTGAGGTAATGTTGCTATCGAAATGTATTGTTCGAACTTTCATAATATTCACAAGCTGATCTGACACATGATGAATGTCATTTTCCAAGATCCTCGACGAAAACCCCAATATGTTGACCAATTTATTGTTTTGAGTGGAATCGATTACATGATGTTTGTAGAAAATTTCAGTCTTCAAAGTATTATTATTCGGTTTGAAATAGAAAAGGTCTTCAGGCTTCTGCGATGGAGACAATGACATCATATTTTTCGATGTAGGTGGTGGTACAAGATGTTTTCTGATCAGCTCTTCAATATCTTCAATTTCGTAAGCTCCAGTAGGAATATCAATACTTTTTCTTCGTTTTTTGTCACCGTTTTCGAAATAATAGAACTTTGTTCCTTCTTTGATGTTGGGCACGCTGTTGTACGAATGGAAACTGAGTAGAGCTTAGCCATATTCATAATCGGAATCTGATGGAATTGGAGGTGAAAAATCAATAGAGAACGTCGAAGAACGACTCTTCAATGTCAATATCAAAGACATGACTGATGGATCAGTGTAGAGGTATGCATAATTTGAATGGTGTGGTTTTCATTTCCATCTTTCTAATTTCGAATTCAATAGAAATGGTAAACATAAATGACCACAATTGATCTGATTGTATTCCTGATAGACATCATTATTATAGAATATCTGCACGTTGTTTCCGAAATATTCGGCTAATTCCTTCGGCGGTTTCAAACAACCATACGAATCGAAATAATGGACAATATCCTCATGTTTTTTATAAACTACCCAATGGGTACCAGGATTGATGGAGGAATCTAAATTCATGACTGCACACTCACGACGTCGCCATGGGCGGGTAGGAAGCGTGTCTCGCATGAAAACTCCTCGAAAATATGGTATTTTCAGTTTTTTGGCGTATTTTACAATCTCTCCATCATATAATGCTCCATTGGGTAGTTTGGATATCAGTTTTTTTGTTTCTTCAAGAATAATCCAGTTCCACAGCTGCCACCTCCTTCGCCGCCACCGCCGCGACCACCACCTCCTCTCTTTTTCAAATACAGTCCATATCCTCTACGTGTTTTACGTAGATACACACCGGAACCCAGATGCTCCATAGCTTGATTGTGACGTTTATCCTCTTACAGTTTTTTCCTCGCATTCTTGGAATCGATTACTGTCTTTGCGATAGCGTTTGCTCCCCCAGCCAGCGATCCTAAAGTCGATAGGCCTGCAAATAGTGGTATCAATGGTAGGAATCCACCGCTTTTTCCTGCGGCTGGCAGAGGTATTATTCTGGGAATTCGAATTTTTTTCCGACGTCCAACTTTTTTTATTGCCTTATGGGCTGCACGCGAAGCTGCTGCAGATGATCTACTTGAACCACTACCTTGATGACTACCACCGTCAGCGTTGCTGTCAGAGGTTTTTGTCAGAGCATTCAGCACATTTTTCACGATTTTGGAGAATGGCTGCTGCTGCTGCTGCTTCTTAGACCCCATGTCGAGTTTACGTTTTGTCTTCATATTGGTGGTGACGAGCCAAGCAGCAGCTTTTTCACCAATTTTCGCGTCTTTTGATTTGACACGTCCCCGAACTCTATTTTCCAGCACTCGCTCAGCCTTATGACGTTCTTCCATAGTGTTGTTCTGAGAGTAGGCGATATCGTGCTGTTTACAGGCTTCGTCCAAGGGGTTTATGCCTATATCTCCACGTTCTAGTCGTTCTTTTAATTTGGTTCCTGGACCACGATACGAATAACCAGGAAGATTTAATTCGAATGGTAGTTTATTGATGATTGTATCGACAATACCTTCATCGCGGTAGATCAACATCAAGAATGAGCACCGATGTTGAAAATCATCTCCATTCATAAAAGCCCTCAATGCTCTGTGAATTGTCACACATCATGAGGGTCGTTCAACAGGAAAAGACGCTACCAATCGAAAACTTGGACTACTTGAATGACAGCAGTAGCGGAATCGATTGAGGTAAACATGGTGTCCTGTTACCACAATCATTTCGCGCCATTATTCGTAGTCCAAGTGGATGTGGAAAAACGAATGCTGCACTGTCATTGTTGTTCCATCTCAATGGTGCCAAATTCGAAAACGTATACGTGTACTCAAAGTCGCTGTACCAACCCGAATACCAGTTGATATTTTCCATTCAAAGCTAATGAGGCAATTATGGGCCCCAATGAAGCAAAACCAAATTCCATTTTTATTTTCGATGACATATCGTGCGATTCACAACAGAAAAATCAGGAGTATTATTCCATGTGTCGTCATCGAGGTATCGATGCTATATACATAGGACAGACGTACAGTAAAGCCCCCAAGCAAATGTTGCGCGACAACACCAACCTAGTGGTGCTCTTCAAACAGGATGAGGTGAATTTGAAGCATGTCATGTCAAGTGAATGTCGTTCGCAAAAATTAAATCAATGAAATAGCCAAGGCTATCAAAAAGAAATATTTTGCTTTGAAATTCTGCACCACTGAAAGAAATAATAGCAGCAAACACTTCATTATACAACACAGCCATCAAAAATGAACCTTTGCTACCGAAAAAGGAAGAGAAAGTTCAAAAGGAAGAGGGAGGAGAAGAAGAAGAAGCTTATGGACTACCGTTGAAACTTGAACGTGTTGCTAGTACGAGTAGCGAAGGTTTTGGTGATGAAGCGAAAGAGATGTAGGAGGAGATGGAGGTGATGTGGAGAGCTTTGATCCTGCAGCTATTGAGGCATATCTGGAACAATATCCTCCAATGAGCATTCCATTCAGGAAAGAACATTGGACCAACAGCGATAAAATAGACAAGATATATGGTCCTATATATGATTCTAGTCTAGCAATTCAAAATGAAGGCTTGGCTACAAAGAAATCGATTTTGATGCACGTACTGGCTACATCAAAATTGATGGGAAACAAGTGAAAGGAACTCCTGGTATATATGAGCTGATATTTCACGATGTCCGTGAAAATCACAATAAAGATAATCTGTATGGCTACAAACAAATTCTGGAACTATCAAAGGCCCATCTGAATGTAAATGGGAAGATCAAACATAGTCCACGATTCAAGTACAGGGAAATCGTTAGACCTTTTTTTCTGCCTCCACCACCACCACCATCAGCAGCAGCCGCAGCCTCGCAAGCAAGAACACGACGTGGATATCAAAAACAGAGAACCCATGATGAATACTTATAATACCAAGCCTGTGGAATACATCTATTGGGATGATCCTAATGAGTTGTGTGAACGTTTGAGATTGCTCATAGCATCAAAACAGGCTGGGAATACTTCTCTCGACAATGAGATTGTATACATTATTTCTGAACTGAAGGAGGCAAACATTATACAATAGATATAAGCTTATGAAATATCAGTCATTTCAAAGATGACAATCGATAAGTTCGGACGTAGTTCGGATAGAAAACGAAAACTGGTGGTGATTGCATCAGGCGACGGTGGCTTAGCACATACTCCTAAAGGCGATATAGATTTTGGTAATTTGAATTTGTGTAATGTCAAAACACCTATTTTGAAAAATGATGCTGCAAACAAGGAATACGTTGACCAGATAAGAAATAACGTGAAACAGTCCCTAGCGCGAATCCAGACAGATTTCAAGAGTGCAACTGACGAGTTTGTCAAAAGAGACAAATTCACAAAAGTGAATGATTCTCAGAATACCCAGTTGGTGGAGTTGACCACCAGGGTGCAGCAAACAGCTATGCAAATAACATATTTCCTCTAAGAATCGTTGCCTAAACTAGAGAAATATGTGAACTCGAAAGCAAAGGGCATAGCAGAAGTTTTGAAATTACTCGAAGATAATACTAAAAGTATAAGTACTCTGAAGAATGAGCAGCAACAAAGTTATCAGACAGTGATTCAGCTGGAATCCATGCTGCAGAGCTTGCTTCAAGTTTTTTTAGTGTAGGGTGTATTGTTTTTCGTTATGAAGGGTGGCCATTAATTTTAGTAATTTGGGATTGGGTGGAATGCGATGTTCGGGACATGGCATGGTATAATACCAGGCTGGGTCGAGAGAATACGTCTTCAGTGAGGATTCACGAAACTTTTCCATTATGTCGGCGAGAAGAAGAATATCGGTTTGCATGTACAAGTCGCTATATTTCCCAAGTGTTTTCATTTCTAAAGCCGTCCAGACGTTCCGAGCATGAGCATGATCAACATCAGAAATATTTTCATCGTATAATCTATTGTGAAAATTTTGAATAGAAGGCAACTCAGTTTCATTCAATTCTTCTTCACTATCAATATAGTCATAGGAAAGAACGCCTTTTCTTGTGAGCAACTGAAATTGATTCTCATGTACGCTGCTAAATTATTTCCTTAAAATTTTCAAATCAGCTATATTCATGGTTTTTGCGAGGGCATCGTGACCTGCTCCCAGAAAACGGAAAAAATCAATAAATCTGAATTTGATATCGGTTTCAGAATCATACTGAGTGAAAGATATGAATTTCTCCTTGTTCACTGGAAGCACACTTATACGCCCACGCTTGGAAATATCTCGAATTAGAAAATGCGAGTCATATCCGGAGAGGATTTGGAAAGCTATTGGTACAACAAACAGTTTTTTAAAGTTGATGTTGCATGAAGCTTGGTGGGCGAGTCCTCTGAACTCGCCTGTGGAATGATTATGTTCGCGTACGACAATGTCTTTTTCCTTGAATTTTTTCTCGCAAATATGGCAAATATCAGTTGCGACGCCACTGGTGTAACCCGGCCTCACCACCATTGAAACGATATTTTTGATTTCAGATTGAATTGATTTGGCAACGTCAGACATTTCTTTCGCAAACCAATCCATGCAATCCTCACCTCGATAACCTTTATGAAATGGAAGTGAATAATCATAGGCACATTTCAGGTAATACCCAGCACTGTAGGTCTCATGATGCTGGTACTTTAGAGTTGTTTTGAATATTCTTGAATTGCATTTTTGTAATAGCGATTCAAAATCCGCATAAATTATAAAAGGGCATGTCTGTCCATAGATGTGGTTCTTGAATTCAACAGAATCATATTTTGGAAAAAAAAATTTTTTCATCATTGGTTTTCCCACACAGAGCGGTGTGATTATGTAGCCTCGCCTAACTCATGAAATAGTTGAGGCATCTGTCACAAAGATATTTTTTTTTATGATTTTTATTGAATTGACTGAATAGCAAACGTGACAAGTCTTTTATCCAACAGTAGTGGTTCCTGATTGATATATCTTCATCATGAACAGGCGGAGCTTCATAATCATTCAATTTCGGAAAATATCTGTCTTGAATCAATGATAAATTAACATGCCTTTCTGATTCATGCTTAGTCAATCTTATGGGCACGACTTCGTGAAATCCTTTCTCTTTAATTTTATTCAATTCTAATCCATACACACCATTCATTTTTTTTTATTTTGTAATCTGAGTTAGTTTAATTGGTATGTCTAGACCTTTTGTATTCAGAACGGTGGAAAAATGTGAATATTAGTAGAATATTCATGAGAGTTCTGGACCCAGAACGCTGTATGCTCAATCTGGCTCAAACGGTCATCAAGTTCCTCCAAGTGTAGCGATCGACGTTGCAGAGCTCCTGCTGTGTGAACTGAAGAACCCCGACGTCATGCATAACTTAGAATGTATCTAGGGTGCCTGGTTCCTAAATTTTGGTAACATTTTTCGTTGCCAGTCTTTGGTCCAGAAATCACCCTGTTTACGTTTCCTATGCCATGATCTCATCAGTATGTTGTGATGAATTCAATGATAATTTGCTAGGTGTGTTTGTTTATCACGCTCGATCATCGATTAACATAATACCATGGCCACTATGCAGACAACAATAACAAAATATCCGTCGTTTCTACGCCTCAATGATCTCATCGCAACAACAAAAATAAGTTTGTTTATCGAGCCCTAATGATCTCATTGATAATACCATGACACTATGCACAATCTACTGGTGCAAATTTCGATTATAGGGTGGACAGGAATGGTTTCCAAAAATGTATAAAGATCATGAAAAAATGTATTGTTTCATCAGTTCTGTTGTCATTCCCTTCAGTTACGTATCATTATGTCTGAATTTGAAGATAGTGCCATCAGTAGTTTGTCAGGTCAGTCATATTACTTTGTGGATGAATATCATTGCGTGATTCCGATTTCACGAGATGGAGGAATTATAAATGATGAAGAGTTCGATGGTGGTAAAGATGTTGAGATAAAGCTGAGTTTTCCTCCACGTGGAGAACCCTACCAGATTCCTGAGACGAATTATCCGTTGGATAATTTCATCACCGAGAATATGTGTCATACTAAATATGCGAGCTGCAATAAGTATTATCATTTATTCAATCCAGTTAATGGAAAACATTTCATCTTGTGCCCGTCTTGTTATTTTCGTACAGATTTGGTTTCGAAAATGAAAGAATACTCAGCATCATTGTTCTGTAATGATAAACATATTCATGCATTTGCTCATATTCATTGTTTCAAGTGCAAACGAGATAGTATAGAATATAGAACGTGTGAATTTGAAAATTCCTACAATTTCAAAAATATTTTAGGTGTTTGGTCATCTGAAATTGTTCGATTGCAAGTGTTCAAAATAAAATGAAAAACTCATGAACTAAGTATTTTATTCGCCATCCTGTACTTCGAAAGCTGATATCATCTTCACCCATGAACTTCGTGAACAAGTGATGTCACTTCAGCTGATGATCTTATTTCGCCATTGTTCATGATTGAGTAAGCAAGTGAAAGTGGGGAGGTATGAGTGGGAATATTGGTATAAAAAAGAAAGCGGAGGATAGATGATCATTGTGAAATATTGTCGTGAACTTGTTGAATTGTGAAAAAGTGTTGTGAAACATCCTGCCTAAAAGTGAGTTTGATATTTGTTCAGTATCAAATTTCTGATCACAATTCCTGATTGGAATTCTCAAAGTCAAGAATGGACTATAATTTTAGATGGATCTTACAGCCATTATTAACAAAGAAGCATCGTTGATCCGAAAGGAGACCGTGAAGCTTTCAGATCTACCTCTGAATACACCGGTACCAATAATTGGAGCAAAAGTGGTCCAAACACGATTTGGAAAGTGTGTTCTCGTAGAATTGAAAGACTCCGCCGTTTTCCTACCGCAAAGAGTCACTGACTTGGTGGAAGGAAGGGAATCTGAATTCAAATCAAAGAAAAACTTGTAAGAAGGGTGGACTCTGATGAAGATACTCTATCCTCGAAATAAACTGATTAAATTACACCTGTCTTAGGTCCACCTTCTTAATAATATTTATTTCCTTCATCTACTGATTTTCTTTGCCGAACGAGACAGGTTAGGCAAGTAAGGTCCAATAAGAATACGCTTGAGTTGGCTCGTAAACATTATCAATAAAATTCCACTTACCTTTCGACTCTCAGAAGGGGTGACAGCTCTCTGGGCTCAGCTATCGCTTCTGCGGGCTATCGATTACCTCGAACCGTCACACGTATAAACACTTATCTGGTAACTCTTTGCCTTTATTATATTATATAATCAACTTTTGACTTATATCAGAAGAACTTCTATTAAATTTACTTTATTGTTCACTTCTGGAAGAGAAGTGAGTAAGTTCAGCAATAATAGTAGATTATACCACGAGTCAATAATGATAGCTATTATTCTCGAGGATTTTTTACGAACCGAGCCGCGTCAGCGGCGAGGGAGTAACATTCCGAGAGAATAATAGCCATTATTGCGAGTAGTATACTCTACTTTATTTGCGACTAATACATATACCTGTGGTTTCCGAAGCACAATGCCACATATTAATCCCGCAGGGAATAATGGCGAGGGATTAATAGTCTTTATTCCCTGCGGGACCAATACATGGCATTACACTTCAAAAACCACAAGTATAATATATTAGTCGTGAATAAAAGAATAAATAAAACCTCAACGATCTATTTAATAATTATCAAAATAAACAAATAATGAAAAGACAAGTAAAGAAAATATGATTCGATGAGGAAATGGCTCCTATATAACAAAGCAAATAAATGAACAAGAGATAATTATGATGATTACAGCTATCCTGACTGAGTTGAAATCTATCAGACTAATATTATCTTAACCAGTCAAAAGGAAGTTGATGGTTTAAAAATGTATTTCACTTTAAAATTTAGATGTTCTAAACAGTACGGAAGGTACTAACCTAGTTGAGTTCAGACTCTGAAAACGCAATGAATTTACAAGATTCCAATGATTACCAGAAGGGAAACTTTATCAATATCAGAAAAAATACAATCTTTGAGAGATTTACCAGACACTGAATTCACGCACCAGAACACTAGGCAAGCAGGATGAAATTCAAAATTGAACTAACTTTAAGATTTTTCTAAAATCCCTATCTGACTCTAATTTCGTCTGTTCATTCCCGTTATGGGTGGAAACTTGACTTGGTTGGATGGTATCAACCAATCGTGGTAGATTTTTCTCTCTAGGGGTGTATACTATTCCTTCCTTCTCTTTTGACCAGCTTCAGATACTTGACATACAAATGATTTATGTTTTCGCAACATGTGGGGACTTCTTCGAAATTCTTAAGTACCCTCTGCAGATATTCACAAAATAAAAATAAACTATATATGTTTCTCGAGAGCCCTTACTTTTGACGTGTTTATTATGCTACATAAATTGCCCTATTCAAAAGATATACTCTCGAGTTTCCTAGCCTAAACTAATACCATTTCCTTGAAATAATAAATGTCAACTAATTGATGGCATGCAGAAGATCGCTTCTCTTAAAATTATCTACACGACGTGTGGTTTCTATTCACATCTATAGGGAAAAAGGAAGTATCTCCAATAAAAAACCCTATACCCACACAACTTTTATGCTTAAACTAACAATACCTACTTGACATATCCTGGAGTACCCCATTCAATAAGACTTATTGATGCAGAGAGTGAAACTTTTACGATAGTTTTGGAATAGGAGCTGAACCACGGGTGGTCGAGCATTATGGTCAATAGGACACTATTAGCAGTTTATGATAGCTATATATTTCGAAATAGAAAAAAATAGGCATGAATTGAGTGTGGCCCTAGTTAAATTTAATGACTCTCGATTTCACTTTCAGACCGATTTCTTGAAAATGAATTCTCAGTAATTTGAAATGGAAAAGATATAACTAATTTCATTTAATCATTAAAGTACAATGGAAATCTATATTAAATTATGAATTGAATAATTCGCATTCTTACATTTCTCCCCCCTTTAAGAGTAACAATTTTTTATTTGTCTTGAACTTCAAGTTGGGTAATAAATGGTTACTCCAGAATAGTCATATATACATATCTAACTAACCTACTTTTTGTTTTCCTGGAACAATCTTCGTCTTCTTCTCCGTTGTGGGTCGTGGTCCTTGTCTTCGTCTCCGTGGTAACTTCATTCTCATTGTTTTTCCAAACAATTGGGATTGTCGCAAGGTATGAGGGTAGGATAGGGTGACCTTAGCGACAGGTGCGCTCGGGGTGATCCGCGTTTCACTCGCGGAATGCCGAGATGCATCAGTGTCATTTATTCGAACTTCCTGAAGTTCGATATTATTTAGGGCGTTGTGCTCTACCGGATCACTATTACTATGGAGGCTATAAATATACCGGTGGGCTAAAGCTTGGAAAAAGCTAGCCCACAAATATCGTTTCCTACGCGGATGGTCCTTGGCTACTTTCTTGATGGTGAAATAGTTCGTTATCACACCCGTAATATAGCTCACAACACAGAATGTGGTATACAGAAAACCGCATATCGAGAAAATGTTCCCCATTCTCGATAGGAAACCCCACACTTCTTCCGCGGCAGATTTTGCAAAGTTCTTAAATTCCGATTCACTGAAGAGTTTAGGCATATCATAATTGTCCGTACCTATACCTCTTCCTGTTACGCGACGCGCGACTTCGTTCGTGACGGCTTTTCTTTCGTTCGGGAACATGAGCGTGCGTTGAAACTTTTCCATATCTTCCCGGGTATAGATACCATCCGACGTGATAGGTGATATCCTGGCCAACTTCACGATTTCGTCCTCGGTGTTAGCATCCAGTTCGATAGCTGGATCGGCTTTCCTCAATGCAGGTGTCAATTCTACCCATTTACCCTCGATTCTGAAACTAGGAGGCAACAGTGGCTGACAATCTATTTCAGTACCATGTTCTGTCAGGATGTGGGTCATCGGTAATCGGAATAGAGACCTGTTCTGGTACTTTACAGGTAATTCTTGGTAACAAGCCGTGGCTCTCCTGTACTCGACAATTATTGGCTTACATTTCACGATATAGAGTACTTCGCCCATGACTCGTCCAATATAACCTGTAGTTTCTTTCACAAGGTTACCCACGAGATCAGGTGATTGTAAGGCCATAGTGATCCGGTTTTGTAGAATCTTCTCTCTTAATTGACACCTTTCCATGATGGCATCGTAGACAACATCAGCCATTTGTCTTTTGACAGCAATTTCCAAATAAAGCAATTTGCTGAGTACATGCATCATCATATCTGTATTTTCGGTAGAAAAATCCTAACGAATCTTCCAAAATTACCAACAAACGATTTTGTTCGGTCTGCCAAGCTCGTTGATGACATAGATCTTCTGACTTGATTAATTTCAGAGCGAAAACGGTATCTTCGGTATCCACGATTACGTAAAATGTTGGTGGATCCTTGCTAAGTGTGAGCAATGTTGCATTTCCTTCATAAAGCACATCGACTCCACTGTTTGTGCACTGATCAGCGATTTTTGCTTTCCATATCGCCTCTCCGGAGAAGTCATCAAAACAGGATCCATCATTATAAGGACATATGGTTCCCGAACGAAGATTCACAACATTACGTTCGACATCCGCGGTAGTGAAATAATCGGACATCTTGATTGTTATCGCGGCCGACACGACGACGTTTTCGTACGAGATATCTCCGACGGTGAATTTGATACCTTCGCATTTTCCGCTTATGTCGAGGTGTCCTTGGAGGGTTGTTGATACTTCCGTGGTCCCGTTGAGCCTGATCTTGCTGATGATGCCGCCGCCTATTCCTCGAAGATCCAAGTGCCGGAACTGATGAGCCTTGAGACACGTCTCGGCAGAGACGTAGTGGACGTACTTTCCTAGGCCTCCTGCGACGCTGCTGGTATGGGAGTGCATTCCGCAGTACTGGATGAACTGCTGCACCACGACGAGGCAAGTGTAGACCTGGACTCCCACGTATTGTCGCTTCTGGATGAGCTGGATCTTCCTTCTCGTAGTCTCTGTGGCATTCCTTGGGTCGAGGCATGGCTTCACTCTCAGCAAGGACAGTTTAGTCAGCTCCACTGACTCGTCCTGGCAATCATACGCAATGATGTCGCCTTGTGTAAGGCTCAACAGCCTAACGAACACTAGACACAAAACTAGCAACATTTTCTGAAACATATCAAATTGTAATTTTCTACTATCTACTCTGAAAAAAATATATAATTGTCAATGAGCTATTATACATGTGTGGAATTGTTATTATATTCTATTTTTACTTATCCACGGATAATCTTGTGCCGGTCCTTGACTTCTCGTTTGTCGTTGATTGTTCTCGTTATACTCATTTCTGGTACTTCTGCTGTAGAATTTTCTATTTCTGTTTCCATTTCACCTTCATTTTCTATACTATTTTCGAGTCTACTTTCTTCATTAGCCGATTCAGATGACAAGGAGTGAAATTCTTCTATTTCAGGATTTTCTATCAAGTTTTCTTCATTTTCACTCGATATATTTTCATTTTCCGTTTCACTTGTCGTTTCAACACTATTTTCTTCTTTTACCTCAACTTCTGCTTCTTCTTCTACTTCGGCATGATTTTCTTCATTTTCTGACTCGTTTTCTGTAGTTTCCAGGGACGGCGTATTATTGATTTGCGGGTTTGGTGTCCCAATTTCCACTTGTCGATTATTTCTTCGCGTATAGCCTCCCATCATATGGTGATCCGTGGTATTTCTATGCTTTATAAACAGGTGCGCTGTTACCTATATCGATGGTGTGCTGTATCAATTTTGTAGCCCTTAATGGTTCATTTTCCTCGGCGAATATATCACTATATTTACTCAAAATCTCCTTCTTTTTCTTTCTATCAGCAATTGGTAAATGTTTTAGAATTTTCTTGTAGGTCTTACTTTATGCCTTTATACAACCGTCGTACTTCCATACTCGAAGTTTCCGAATCATCTTTCTCCGCTGTCGCGTCTGTTAACCTCAAAATCGGACACTTCTTCCCTATGGTCTGTGCGACAGGAGAAGTATTAAGAATCCGTACCACAATTTCCTTTTTCTTATGGGGAGAGTTAGGTGGTATAGTAACCACAGATCGAGCGACACATATTCCAGGGGTGAGGGGTAGTGGTTGACAAACTTTTATGCCTTCGTAGACGCGCGTTTCTACTTGGACACGCAAGTCGCAACCTTGAAAAGCCGGTATTACCAATTTTTCCCTCATCCTTACTAGGCTAGGATTTTTGAAATTATTATCCCACCCGGTTGCTTCAACTTGGTTCAAGCTTCCTTGGTCATAAGGAGGGGTGACTATTGCTGATTCCTGTTTATTGAGAGAACTGTGGTAGGAAACCTCCTTATTATCAGTATACAAACTCTAGGCGGCAGCTGTAGGAATCTTCAACGAGGCAGGTACCTCTTCCAGAGGACACAAGTTGACAGAGTAGTGACAATGACTCCCTCTGTCAAAGAGGTGCGGGCTGGCATTACTATGCAACAAACCCTCATTTGAATTCTTCATATGGGTCTTATTCTGCCCTCTATTGATTTCAGAATCAATTTTCTTGCGAGTCTTATTCTGCTCGTCTTTATAACCCTCTCTTTCGGGGTGATTCAAATTTTTACCTCCGAACATCATAGTGTTACCTTGATTCTCTGGAACCCCATCTTGTTCCATAGCAATGAAGATTTTTCTGGAAATTCTTGTAATTCGGACGGCTGATATATTTTTTTAATTCTTTCATTTTCACCATGCATTGGAATTTCGAATCCTTTTATCTTCATTATACTGCGACTGAAATCCATGATAGGTTGACACTTATTCAAAAAATCTAAACCTATCAATCCATCTGTAGTGAATTTCAATTCTTCTTTACACACAACAAATTCATGTGTTATACATTCCCGAGGAAACTGAAATTTTATTTTTTACTGAGCCCTTTTTATTCAGGACTTATATTTTTCTTGATTCTTATTGCTAACCCTTCTATACCTGTAGGAATAATAACGAATTTTATATACCTGCAAGAAAACCCTTATACAATCGAAGCTGAATAATCGAATAATAAATATTGAAAATTAAATTGCCCTGTAAGAGATTTATGACACCACAACAATGATTCACCACAACAATCGAAGCAATAGGCTTACATTTGTAGCCTTTAGACAGACGAAATAGAAAGATACACTTTCTATTGACTCGGCGTCCTTTGGAGTTTCCTGAAAGAGATCAACCTTAGGCAAAGAAAACATGAAGAATATAGTTTTCATTTCAAAATTCTGACTGACTTAATTTTAGTAGGTACTCTTAAAATTTCAAATTGTCACACAAAAAAAATTATTCTCTTCAAAACATTTTCCCCATCTTCTTCATTTGCCTATAGTTTGTTTTAGTATACCACAGCCTTTTGGAAATCAGATTCAAAATATTTTTCTGTTTTTCTTTCATTTCTCTATTCATTATCCTTGTTTTTGCTTCGAAGTTTATTTCTTTATCAAAATTATTACTTGACGAAATTCCGTCATATGTCAATTTCCTTAGATAATTATGACTCTAAATTGGAGTTTTCTGTTCACAGGTCATGATTAGTTATTCTCATTATCATAACTCTTCAATTCTTCGTCAATTTCGACTATTCTCATGAATACTTGATTTACTTCTCATCTCAAATAAAAATATAATATCATAATTCAATATCTAATTTAAATCTGAATTCCATTAATTTCGTTCGGCTCACCATTACTAGAAAACACTTGCTCTTTTTTTTTTTTACATGTATGTATAACTTCATTGAACTTGACCTAGATTTCTTGTTCATTCATTATATTATAGACTTGATTAGGAACACTGGAATATGAACACTTCAACAAGAGGGAAAACACAAAAATCTTGAAAATACCTTCATGCTCTTGATTTGTTCTACGATACCATTATCAAATTCCAAAAGAGCAAATGCTTCTTCAATAGAATACATCCAAAATCCATCCATCTACTATTTTCCTTACTTCAACTAAAAATTCACCTATATTGGTAGCTTGTATGATTAATAATTCTAAACTTATTGGAGTGGGTAAATGGATTTATTCTATTCACGATACACTGTATCGGAGTTCATTTTCAATTTCATCGCTTGTGAATTTTCCTCAGTTTTCCTAGTTAAATTATTTATTCACATCAATGGCCAATCTACATTTCCTTGAGTGAAACAGACTAAATTAAATCTTATTCGCTGAGGAAAATTCATTCTAGCGTTGACCATGTTTACACCAGCTTTGCGTATCTTTATCACCTATATTTGTATTTTTAACGACAAAATTTCGAAATTGAAAACACAATTCTGCGTGTAATCAAGAAATTATGTGACAGATACTCTTGAAATAATTGAATTCAATCATATTACGTAATCCAATCAATGTTTCATTCAATTTAATGAAAAAACGTCCTAATTTGATCCTGATTGAATTTTAATTTGATCCAACAAAAATTCTGATTTATATTCGGATTGAATTCTATTTTCATCCCACTAAAATTCTGATTGATAATCCTACCAAAATTCTGATTGTTAATCCTACCAAAATTCTGATTGATAATTCTACCAAAATTCTGATTTTTTTTTAATCCTACCGACTGCGCCAATTTGTAAGAAGGGTGGACTCTGATGAAGATACTCTATCCTCGAAATAAACTGATTAAATTACACCTGTCTTAGGTCCACCTTCTTAATAATATTTATTTCCTTCATCTACTGATTTTCTTTGCCGAACGAGACAGGTTAGGCAAGTAAGGTCCAATAAGAATACGCTTGAGTTGGCTCGTAAACATTATCAATAAAATTCCACTTACCTTTCGACTCTCAGAAGGGGTGACAGCTCTCTGGGCTCAGCTATCGCTTCTGCGGGCTATCGATTACCTCGAACCGTCACACGTATAAACACTTATCTGGTAACTCTTTGCCTTTATTATATTATATAATCAACTTTTGACTTATATCAGAAGAACTTCTATTAAATTTACTTTATTGTTCACTTCTGGAAGAGAAGTGAGTAAGTTCAGCAATAATAGTAGATTATACCACGAGTCAATAATGATAGCTATTATTCTCGAGGATTTTTTACGAACCGAGCCGCGTCAGCGGCGAGGGAGTAACATTCCGAGAGAATAATAGCCATTATTGCGAGTAGTATACTCTACTTTATTTGCGACTAATACATATACCTGTGGTTTCCGAAGCACAATGCCACATATTAATCCCGCAGGGAATAATGGCGAGGGATTAATAGTCTTTATTCCCTGCGGGACCAATACATGGCATTACACTTCAAAAACCACAAGTATAATATATTAGTCGTGAATAAAAGAATAAATAAAACCTCAACGATCTATTTAATAATTATCAAAATAAACAAATAATGAAAAGACAAGTAAAGAAAATATGATTCGATGAGGAAATGGCTCCTATATAACAAAGCAAATAAATGAACAAGAGATAATTATGATGATTACAGCTATCCTGACTGAGTTGAAATCTATCAGACTAATATTATCTTAACCAGTCAAAAGGAAGTTGATGGTTTAAAAATGTATTTCACTTTAAAATTTAGATGTTCTAAACAGTACGGAAGGTACTAACCTAGTTGAGTTCAGACTCTGAAAACGCAATGAATTTACAAGATTCCAATGATTACCAGAAGGGAAACTTTATCAATATCAGAAAAAATACAATCTTTGAGAGATTTACCAGACACTGAATTCACGCACCAGAACACTAGGCAAGCAGGATGAAATTCAAAATTGAACTAACTTTAAGATTTTTCTAAAATCCCTATCTGACTCTAATTTCGTCTGTTCATTCCCGTTATGGGTGGAAACTTGACTTGGTTGGATGGTATCAACCAATCGTGGTAGATTTTTCTCTCTAGGGGTGTATACTATTCCTTCCTTCTCTTTTGACCAGCTTCAGATACTTGACATACAAATGATTTATGTTTTCGCAACATGTGGGGACTTCTTCGAAATTCTTAAGTACCCTCTGCAGATATTCACAAAATAAAAATAAACTATATATGTTTCTCGAGAGCCCTTACTTTTGACGTGTTTATTATGCTACATAAATTGCCCTATTCAAAAGATATACTCTCGAGTTTCCTAGCCTAAACTAATACCATTTCCTTGAAATAATAAATGTCAACTAATTGATGGCATGCAGAAGATCGCTTCTCTTAAAATTATCTACACGACGTGTGGTTTCTATTCACATCTATAGGGAAAAAGGAAGTATCTCCAATAAAAAACCCTATACCCACACAACTTTTATGCTTAAACTAACAATACCTACTTGACATATCCTGGAGTACCCCATTCAATAAGACTTATTGATGCAGAGAGTGAAACTTTTACGATAGTTTTGGAATAGGAGCTGAACCACGGGTGGTCGAGCATTATGGTCAATAGGACACTATTAGCAGTTTATGATAGCTATATATTTCGAAATAGAAAAAAATAGGCATGAATTGAGTGTGGCCCTAGTTAAATTTAATGACTCTCGATTTCACTTTCAGACCGATTTCTTGAAAATGAATTCTCAGTAATTTGAAATGGAAAAGATATAACTAATTTCATTTAATCATTAAAGTACAATGGAAATCTATATTAAATTATGAATTGAATAATTCGCATTCTTACAAACTCATTGGTTTTCAAAGGGCAGAAAGACGTT
Organism: Phaedon cochleariae; assembly: GCA_918026855.4. NCBI lineage: Eukaryota > Metazoa > Arthropoda > Insecta > Coleoptera > Chrysomelidae > Phaedon > Phaedon cochleariae. Next base: position 14,497,704 of record OU896721.1, on the reverse strand, counting down.
GGTAAAGCAAAGGCTGCCTATCAATTCGAGTTGGTGGAGGATAAATAGGACTTGTATGTGAGTTTCTTGAATAATTAGTAAATATGAACACCCAGTATTGCATCGAATGTAAAAAACATTTTTGTTTCAGTAGGAAATTTGTAGACCTACATAACTTCTTCATCACGGCATCTAACCCATTGAAAAATAATCCTCATGATAAAATTGTCAGTAGCACAAATTTGTATTGTCTAGAAACTCTGCAGGATAGTCCAAAGTCTGCCCGACAAGAGAGAAAAAAAGAAAAAGAATTTGTGAATATAAATATATCAACACCATATTGAGTATCATTTTTGAGTTAACTGTTGAAAGGTGAAGTATCATGAAACAATGTGATAGTGCGAAGCATAGCGATGAGATTATCAAATTATTTCTCAAAGCTCATAAAGAAATTTCAGATAGTACTAGCAAACCTATCAGAGAAAGATGGATTAAACTATACAATACAAATTTGAGAATATTCAATAGAGCTGTTCGTGATGGTGACATGAATGTATCATCTTTGAGAAAACTCCAAACCAACATTGGACATTTGAAGCGATTCAGAAAATTGATATCTGTCGGTGGTGGTATCAAAAATAATGGAAGAAGAAATGAGAGAATCAGATGGGAAGATATTCAGTCAGCTTTTAATAAAAGAATACGTTCAGCAGTTATCATAAATTTGAAACATATCGATGTTAGACAATTTTTAGGTGACTCATTATTTTTATTCAAATCGAGAGTACAGAGGATGCTGAAAAAATTTCATTTCATGAAAATAAACACATGTTTTTGTGGAGAATTCCTGGAAAACAATAAAAATGAGGAAATCATATTCGATTACAAATATCTAAACACTAAGAATTCCATTATTGATGCTGAAGTGGATTTGGAGCAATGGTATGAAGAAAATGTAACGGATGTCATTTTGAATAAATTGGATGAGTTTCAAGAGCGGGACAGTGGATGGACTCTGCATAAAATAATTAATTTGGAAGTTAATTTCAATGAGGTAGAAATGGGATATGGAGGTACTTCTTATATCAAACTTCCTGACCAAATTATTCGCAAGCATGCTTGTATCAACATTAAAAATTCAGATGGAGCTTGCTTCGCTTGGGCAGTGACGTCTTGTTTATATCCTGCAAATAAACATTCTGATAGAACTTATTTGTATCCTCATTACAATGAGGTTTTGGATATGACTGGAATTGACATGCCAATGAGACTGAATCAGATTAATAAATTCGAAAATCTGAATAATCTATCAATCAATGTATTCATTCTAGAAACCGATCGATTTGGAAATTTCTTCACTGTTCCTGTGAGAATCACGAAGAATAAGATTCCTAATAGGCATACCGATCTTCTGATTCAAAAAGAATATTTCAATGATGAGGATTCAGATGGTGACAGGAAAATGTCATTACTTGATCATATCAACGAAGATGAGGATTCTGTTGAGTATCATTTTTGCTGGATAAAGAACCTTTCACGATTAGTTTCTTACCAAATTGGGAAAAGGAATCGTAAAAAAATCATTTGCGATACATGTTTGAATTACTTCATAAATCAAGAAGAACTAGATGCTCATAATATTTATTGTTCAGAAATTAATAAATCTAAAATAGATTTCTCAGAGGAAAAGTTTTTAGAGTTCGAAAATTTCTGTCACAAAGAAAAAGTTCCTTTTGTCGTTTACAGCGATTTTGAATCACTGCTCATTCTACGACAAGATAAACAATGTAGAAAGAAATTAAAAAAACATCTCGGTATCAGAAACATGAAACATTCAGTGTGAGATATTATGTGAAGTGTACTTTTGATGACAGTTCATCATTCTATAAAAGTTACCGACTGCATTGAGTGGTTTGTGAAAGAGTTAGATGACTTAGCACTCTTCATTGAGGCAAAAATGCGTATGAACTTACTGATGAGCAAAGATGCTGGGAAAATTTTGAATGTCACATTTGTGAAAAAAAAATTATCGAATCGGATACCATCGTTCGCGATCATGACCATCATACAAGGAGATTCCGCGGATTCAGTCATTCGAAATGTTACCTCAAATACACAAATTCCCATACCGTTCACATTTTCTTTCACAACCTATCGGGATATGACAGCCATTTCATTATAAAAGATTTGGCAAACACTCTCGGGTTACTCTACTTCCAATAAATGAGGAAAAATATATCAGTTTCACCCAACATAATTCTATATCTGGCATAAACTTCAGATTTGTCGATTCATATCGTTTCATGGCATTCAAATTATATCAATTGGTATCGTTTCTGGAAAAAACACAATTCATCAACCTCAGAAAAGAGTTCAGTGATCTAGAAGAAGAAAAGTTTGATTCGCTTCGTAGAAAAGGCATTTTTTGTTATGATTATTTAGATAATTTGGAAAAAATCCAAGACACTGAACTACCGGGTAAGAATTCATTTTACAGTGAATTGAACGATGGGCATATCAGGGATCCTGATTATGAGCATGCACAGGAAGTATGGGAAACATTCCAGTTGAAAACATTAGGAGAATAGTCCGACCTTTACTTGAAAACGGATATTATGTTATTGGTTGATGTTTTTGAGAATTTTCGAGACATGTGCCATACAACATACGGATTAGATCCTGCTCATTATCATACCTTACCTGGATATACATGGGACTGCATGTTGAAATATACAAAGTGCCGATTAGATACAGTTCAAGATGTTGACATATTAATGTTCATAGAAAAGGTAATTCGTGGTGCAATGAGTCAGTGTTCGAATAGGTACTCAACAGCGAACAATAAATACATGACCAATTTCAATAGTGATGAACAATCTAAGTACCTCTTGTATCTCGACGTGAATAATCTGTATGGTTGCGCTATGTCTCAGCCTCTTCCTTATACTGGATTTGAATGATTGAAAGATACTCAGAATTTCGATGTCAATTCCATTTCTGATGAATCCTCTTCTGGATACATTTTGGAGGATGATCTCAAATATCCAGAATTCCTTTATGACCTTCATAAAGATTTACCCCTCGCCCCTGAACATCAAATACCCCCAAAATCAAAATTCTCCAAACTAATGACAACATTGTATCACAAGAAAAAGTATATATTGCATTATAGAAATCTGAAACAATATCTGGATAATGGTCTCATCATCGATAAAATCCATAGAATATTGACTTTCAAACAGTCCAGGTGGTTGAAGTCATACATCGATCTGAATACTACATTGCGTGCAAATTCCAAAAACGAGTTTGGCATACAAATCTTCAAATTCATGATCCATGCTGTTCTCGGTAAAACAATGGAGAATATTAGAAAATACAGAATTGTAAAACTTGTTAGGAGTTGGGAAGGCAGGCATGGCGCGAAAAATTCAATATCTAGTCCAAATTTTCATAATAAAACTATATTTGATGAAAATTTGATGGCAATTGAAATGAAGAAAACGAAACTGGTATTCAATAAACCATTATACATTGGTATGGCAATTTTCGATATCTCGACAACTTGTGTTTATGATTTATACCGATACAGATTCTCTCATTCATGAACTGTATTGTGACGATGTTTACAAAGCGATTATAAGAGCGGATATTGACAAATTCGATACTAGTGATTATCCTCCAGATAATCAGTACAACATCCCATTAGTTAATAAAAAAGTAATCGGTTTGTTGAGAGACGAGAATAAAGGATCCATAATGACAGATTTTGTAGGCCTTCGATTAAAACAATACAACTATTCGGTTGAAAATAAGAAACCCACCCTCAATAATACTGAAAAAGGTGAAAAATGTGTTAGGAAATCCAAAGGTATTAAATATTACGTAGTCAAGCATAAAATTGAATTTGAAGATTATTTGGAATGTTTAATACAAAATATAGAGAAATACGAGACTCAGTGGTGTATACAATCACGTGCCCATCAAGTTTTTTCAATAGAACAAAACAAAATTGCCCTGAGTCCACATGATGACAAAAGATATTTACATAGGAATTTCCATGATACTTTACCTTGGGGACACTATAGTATTATTACTGATTGATATTGTCAAACTTACAGTGTAGATGAAAATCTATCAAATAAAAAATACTGATACTTCACCTTGGGGAAACTATAGTATTATATCCACTTGATATTGTTAAACATTCAGTGTAGATAAAATTAAATAAAAACCACTGATTCTGAATTATTTTTTTTTTATATCCTCCATGATTATATCTCTATAATACAATAAGCACTCTCGCATACAATAACTCTCGAAACTATTGTTCAGAATATCACAAAATGCAATTAGTATCAATTCATTCTGCATTTCAGAGTTTACTTGCAATATAAATTCCCTGGTAATTTCAATAACATTGTAATAAAAATTCGAAACTGAAAAATTCGTGAGCATGTTGATTTTGTGATCGATGATGATAGAGTCAAGTTCAAGAACTTTCCGAATAACATCAGATATATGGCAAAGTTTGTAGTTTCAAGTTTCGATATTTTGATGCCCATAAATTGTGCGGTGCTTATTCTCACTTCCTCATCACTATTCATTTGTGGGACAACAACATTTTCATCACTCTTCTCGAAATATTCAGTCAGCAAATTTCGTAAAATGTGAGTCAAATTTGCCCATTCTATCACGTAGAAGGAGATTTACGATTTACTGGTATTGTTCTTCAACTTAACTGCAGGTTCGAAGCATCTCGCAACGCTCAGGCCGCAACAGACTGAAAATGGGCTGTCCTGGATGTTGAAGGTAAATTCAGCAATGTAGGGTCCCTCGTTCTCGATGTTCTTGCGGTATAGCTGATTCATTTCGTCCATATCACTCCAACAATCACTACCATAACCACTCGACTCATCTGACATCGGATTCATTTTCTCAACTGACTGGAGACTCACACCTGCAAGCGAATACATATCCAAGACCAAAGTGGAGGGGTTTTTCAGAGAGGGGGAAGTGGTTCTCTAAACAAGACTATTTTTTGCGATCCAAGAGTTGTGGGATTTATCGAGCCCAAGCCATTTTACGTAAATTTTATTCCCTTTCGTTCTCAGAACTTCCTCTACCATATATACATCAGGATACTCGACTTTTTGTAATTCTTGTTCATAAAAAACACCTTGAATCGGATTACCCATGGCATCTTCCAACAGGTATGTTGTTGGATCAGTTGTACGAATTTTTCTGATTTTAAAAATCTCATTCGACCAATTCGGTGTATAGCCTTTGGAAAAAGCTTCTCGAAATTTACTTATTCGTACGTGATCATTCACTCCAGACTTAGGATTGGGATTCGTTATTTACAAGTGACTATGAACAGTATCAAGGAGCAATTTTTCATTTTTCTTTCTCACTTCTATTGGTTTCAATCCCATGTTTGGTATTATTATATGTAGAAACTACATCTTTTAGTATGTCAATCCATTTGTAATTACCCTGTAGACTGAATTCTTTTCACATCATGGTTTTCAAAGTTCTATTCACACGTTCTACAATGCTAGCCTTCATACTTGAGAAAGTGCTATAATGGTAAATTTTATATTTCATCATCAGTTCAGAGAACAATTTATCATAGAACTCGCGGCCTCTATCAGTATGAAGATTTTTCGGTGGAGATTTCCCTGAGGATATAATTTTTCTCATCGCAACTGTGACATTATCAGCCGATTTGCTTTTCACTGGTTCAAACCACACAAATTTCGAAAAAGCATTTATTACAACCAAAATGTACTTGTATCCTTTGTTGAATTCAGCATATGGTTGCATTTCGACAAGATCAGCTTTCCACAAATCATTCAATCCTTTGATAACTACTCTCCTCCTCCGGAATCGCCTCTTTGCTGGTTTATGTAGCTCCACAACTACTTCTATCTTGGTGTTAGACATACTTGATGATAGGGGTCTGAATCACCAACTGGATATAAAGATTTTCATCTGATACTCTATATTTTGATTGGAATTTCAATGTTGAACCTTCACTTAATTTCTGTCCAATCAGTTCGCTAATTTCAATCGTATTATTACCGACCGTTACTGAAACGTCTTTAGGATAACAGTCGATTCCAACTATGAAACCTCCCCACAATGGAAATGTGTATTCATCTGAATTATTTTGTAGCTTGTATAACCAGGGCAGTGGAAGCCTCTTTATTACTTTGGTTATACTGCCAGTAATTGTTAGTATACTTTCACTGTATAACTGATGTATATTCACTGGTTGTTGTTGAATAGTTTGATATTGATCTAGTCTCTGATGTTGTAACATATGTCTACCGAATTTATCGACTGGCATGATGCCAATTCCAATGATCAGGAATGAATAACACCAAAGCTGTGATACATGTTATTTTATTCAATTATTTCAGTTTTCCTGAGTTCCTTCAACACGAAAATTATCTCATTATTATGTCCGGTATGACCAGCTTGTTGTTCTGCAATCAGTACCTTCAGTCTGTCTTTGATTTCATTATAGTTATCAAAATATTTGTATTCTATCTTCTTATTGTTCTAAGGCATCATCGGACCGATTCCTTGTCCTAATTTAGCAGAGGATGTCGATTGTGACCTAGTGAAAACCCTCGGTCCTTTGGAGGTTGGGATGGATGAGGAAACTTTTCCTACTGCCTTAGCCATAGAATGTAATGATGTTACCCTTGGTTTCATAATTTTCACAAATTTCTCAGTAGTAGACAAGGATAATCCATTTTCACGATTATAATCAGTATAAATGACATTTGTTGCGGTAACAATATCAATAAAGTTGTCGATATCATTGACTTTGTAACGTATTGGATGTTTTTTGAACATCAGTTCATATAGCCCCGGTGTACTTACCATTTATTTATTGAGAAATGCGGACCAAGAAATTCCACAACACTATCTCCTATCATCCAGTTATCTGTTGATACTTTGAATCTGATACCAAATTTGTGATCGAAATCCTCTGGATCACCCTTGAGTATGTCTTCGATATACGCTCTAGGAAGAGGTTTTTCATATTTTTTCAAATATTTTTCCAATTCAGGATCTCTGGCTTCCTGTAGAGCTTGTAGATTCTCAACTTGACTTTGTAATTGACCCAAACTCTGATCAAAAAAGCTTATTTCAGGATCGTGTACGAATATTTCATCATCTTGTAGTATTGATGGATCTTTAGCTAGCAATCTATAATACTCATCGTGTTGTGGAGTTGAAAATGAATCAGGTTCTGTCTTTTCCACTTTAGGAACGGCTGTCTGATGAATCGATGCAATCAATTCTTTCAGAGTGTTGGTTATTGGTTCATAACTTTTCTCCAACGAACTCTTTGATTCCGCAATATCAGTTTTGAGGCTCTGATATTTTTGTTCCACAAATTTTCTGGCTTTTACCAACTGTTCTGCGAGCTGTCTATTCATTGTACTTAATCAGATATACGATGTGTCCCATCTTATATCAAATTTCCAAAACTTCATCGAATCCTCTTCTATATCTACCTTTCCTCAATCCCGCATCCTTATCGATGACAACAAATCCATGATTCGTCTTCCAACAGAATGAACACATATCCATAAACTGTTGGAATGACATATCAACGTTGACATGATTATCATAAATATGTTTCAAATTAGTAACATCTTGCAAAAATAATTATTAGGTTGGCATTGTCTCTTATCAGTCTTTTCGGGATTGAGCTGTTAGTCTGACATAAGTAGAACACATCGGTATTTTTATGTCGCCCAAAACAAAAAAAATCTCTGATGATATTTTGGTTACATGTGGCAACATCGTCGAATATGATGACTGAATTTGGGGCTTCTTCATTCGGAGAGATAACTTCATCGCCGTCATCGTACTCGAAATATCGAATTTTCTTCATAGGTCTGAACAATGTCCTCAAATACTCATATTTTGGTTGATAAAGCGACTTGGAGTACAAATACAGATTATCGAATCTCATACCATTTGGATCATCGAGTAAACTTATCATACAGTTTGTCTTTCCACATCCCGAAGAGCCTACTACCAGGGCTCGTTTGGAGCCACCTTCGAATATATCTCCATGAAGTAGTAGTAGTAGTAGCTAATGAAACTATCATGATCAGTAACAGATAGTTTCACTTTATGTTTCTCAACTTTCATGTTCAGAATCCGATTCAACACTGGTATATAGATTTGACTTATTTTCACATTTATAACATTCGGTACTGAACTTTTGAACTCTTGGTATGCTCGTGTACGGTGCTCGGAATGATAAAAAAGAAAGAGGATTATTGAACAATCTCATGAATAGATTACCCGTCGAATTGCATTTGCCAAGTTATAATTCTTGTGGTCCTGGAACCAAATTATCTGAACGACTTTCACGTGGGGATAGAGGAATCAACACATTGGACGAAGCTTGTAGAGATCACGATATAGCCTATTCGAAATACACTGATTCAGAGAACAGAAACGTAGCGGACCGCATTCTGTCAGAGCGAGCGTGGAACCGTTTCAAGGAAAAAGACACGAGAATCGGGGAAAAAATCGCAGCACTTGGAATTGCAGGAATAATGAAGAGTAAGAGTAAATTAGGCATGGGATTGAAAAGACGACAAGCTGGTCGGAAAAGGGTGGTGCAATAAGTTTCACTCAAGCAATGCGCAAAGCAAGAAAAGGTATAAAAAGTCAAGATATTGACATACTTCAGGCTGCGAATCTAGTTCTCTCTTCTATTGGTGAAAAAAAAAGGTTTCGAAACCAAAAAAGAGAATCATACCCATCTCCAAATCTGGAGGGTTCATTCCACTGATTCCCCTCTTTGCTGCTCTCGGTGCTCTTGGTAGTCTTGGAGGAGGGGCAGCTGGGATTGCCCAAGCCATAAACAAGGCTAAGGCAGCCAGGGAGCAACTGGATGAACAAAACAGACATAACATGAAAATGGAACGATCAGCTTTGGAAAAAGGTCTATTTTTGAAACCTCACAAACGTGGATATGGATTATTCCTGAAACCGTATTCAAAGAACTGGACATCAAGCTACCACACCGTCCATTGACAAATGTAGATTTATTGAACTACACTGAAAAATTAAGAATACCGTTCTTTCGAGGAGTGTTTATGTTAGATGAGATACCCAGGAAAATGAGAAAGCATAAAAGTGATATCATTAATTTAGATGATAAGAGTGGGGATGTTACCCATTGGGTTTGTTAAAACAAATCTCAACAAAGTATCAAATATTTTGATAGCTATGGTAGCCTGATTCCCTTTCGTGCGCTCCAATCGATAAAAAAAAATGATAATTTTCAATCAACCAATTCCTACAATTGTGGTTATCTT